>KZ109486.1:0-10126 GCA_002116395.1 Ramularia endophylla | reverse complement strand
TGCAGGAGCGTGGACTTGCAAACGAAGTGGCTCCTCTCCAAGAGGGCCTTGACATGTCCGCATACCTCCGACCTGAGGATGTCGACGGTGAGAGTACTGCTATTGATATCGAAGATGATGACGGCAACAGCATTACAGCTCGCATCCCCGTCTCACGACTCCAGAACCTCGATCCACGCACCCTCACCGAAATCGCCAACGAAGAACCTCACGCCCTCCACCATACGCTACGTTGTTTAGAGGCTGATCACAGACAAGCACTTGAGCAGGTTGACTTCCTTCAGGAAGTTAATCAGGTAAACAAGCAGAAATTCGAGAACGCTCAGAAACAGCTCGACAGCACCCAAGATGAGTACAATACTTTCCGCGACAAACACACGACATGTGCAGATCATGCTAAGTGCGCTGGTCACTTGAAATCAGCCTTTGACGACTACAACAAGTCCAAGAACGAACTCCGCGCAGCGCGAACTCGCATCGACGAACTTTCACAAAAGCTTACCCGACGCGACGACTCCATTGCTCGCCTCTCTCAGCAGAAGACATCGATCGCAGCTCCAGCCAACAACGGCAAGCAGCCTGTCGAAACCGAAGAAGTTCGAGGACTGAAAGAGAAAGTCCAGCAGCAGAAGGAAGATAAGAAGGCTCGTTTTGAGGAGTTCAGGGCATTGAAGGAATCAACTGAGAAGACAGTCCAGCGCCTTGAGCACGAACTCGCACAGGCCAAGCAAGATACTGCTGGCCAGCAGGTGCAGACAGCACACCACCGTGACTCTGCACAAGAATGGTACCTCTTGCTCAAGGAGGAGGAACAGAAAACGTCTCGTTTGGAGCAACAGGTCTCGACTATGCAGGAAGAGCTCCAGGCCAAGACCCAGGAGAATGATGCGCTTGATGCAGAAGTCACCGCTGCCATCGGTCGTGAGTCTCAGCTTGAAAACGACCTCCAGCGTGGACGCGATCACCGTCGCTCGCGCACCCCGACACCACGTTCCGCCTTGTCCCTCTCCAGAGAGCGGCGTCGCCAAGCCAAGGACGCGAAGGCCATGCCTCCGCCTCCAGCTCCGAAGAAGAAGACTGTCCGCGTCCGCAGCGAGAGCAATCGTCGCAATCGCCGCGGAGACAACCCATCAGATTCATCCGACAGCTCTCGAACATCCAAGAGCCGCAGCCGCAGCCGCAGTCATGGTCATCGCTCGGACGACACCAGCCTTCCTGGTGGAGTTCCTCTCACCTCGCACCACCGTCGTGGACGAGGTGGAACCCCTGCGACTGCTGACACGACCGTTTCCAAGTACACGATGTACGACGCCAACATGCACAAGAGCATGAAGACCAACAAGTCTGTATCGATGCCGGAGAAATTTACCGGTGATACCGACCTTCAGACCAAGCAGCGCATTGGACCTGACTACGACACCTGGCTTCAGAAGCTGGAGAGAAAGCTGGATGATACGACCTTCCGCACTGTCAAAGACGCTTTGAAGTTCATCCAACTTGATTGCCTCGATGGATCAGCATACCATCACGTCGACGCTCGCATTCCGAGCAGCCGTCACTCCGTCGAACCATTCGCCAGTATTGATGAATTGCTGGACGAACTCAACCTTCACTACGGGATGACTTCAGCCGAATCCAAGGCTGAGAACCGTCTCAAACTCGACAATCTGAAGCAGGGAAAGAGCGAGCAATTCTCAGTGTTCTACATTAAGTACACCAGTTACAGCTCCCGCCTGCCGAAAATGAATCCAGAAGACGAACTGTGGACGTTCAAACAGAAGCTGAACGCTACAGCTTTGAGCAGCGTCAAGAATGAAGACTTCACCACCATTCAGCAACTTGTCGCCAAACTCAAGCTGATGGAACGCAACCAGAGCTTCCTCGACAGCACGCACCCTCGTGGCGGCGGAGGCAACGGTGATCAGAACCGCGGTGATCAGCAGAACCGCGACAAGAATCGTGGCAATTCCGACAAGGACAAGGACAAGAAGAGCGGTGGCGGCGGTGGAGGAAAGGGACCACCTGAGATACCTCCCAACGCCGACGGCTCAGCCAAGAAACCATGGTCTCAGGCTCCTCAGAAGTACCGCGACCTTCCAGCCTGGCTGGACATGTCCACCGACGAACGCCACAAGTTCCGCAAGCAAGGACTCTGCAACCGCTGCCACGCAAAGGGTCACATGCAGACTGACTCCTCTTGTCCAGTGTTTGGATACGCTCAGCGCCCCGAACGCGCGAACGCGAGCGGTGCCACGGCACAGCCCAAGCCAGGACAGCTTCAGATTGAAGCCCCACCGGCGGAAAATGCTTAGTCCCCAGCCTGAGCGCACAGGCTGGTGGACAGATGGATCACTGTCAAGTTGAGCAGGAACGGGTACGAGAGAGTAAGAAGTCCATAGACAAACGACACACGCAACCAACCATCGGACAGCACATGGTAGTTGCGAGCAGAATCAATGGTACTCATTCTCACTCTTTCCTTGACCCTGGCGCCAACACTCAATTCCTTGACAAATCCTTTGCGCACAAACACCA
Organism: Ramularia endophylla; assembly: GCA_002116395.1. NCBI lineage: Eukaryota > Fungi > Ascomycota > Dothideomycetes > Mycosphaerellales > Mycosphaerellaceae > Ramularia > Ramularia endophylla. The sequence continues at coordinate 7,591 of KZ109486.1, read as the reverse complement.
CATCCCGTTGATTGAACTACCAGAACCGCTTGAGATCGGGCTTGCAGATGGCAGCACAGCTCTCACGAAAATTACGCATATGGCTACGGTCTACCACATGACCGTAGGCAGTTGTCATGAAGAACAACTGAATCTCTACGTCTCAGATATCGAATACGACGTTCTCCTGGGGCGACCGTGGTTTGACCTTTACGAACCAGACATCCATTGGAAGGACGGCATAGTCACATTCTCATCCAAGCGCTGCCAGGCTTTCTGCAACCAGTGCGGACCGCCTGAGTACGAACTCCCCCAAGTCTCCGAATTAGACCTCACGAAGTCAAGCATGAAAGCCTACTAAGCGATGTGTGAGGACTGCGACGACGATACTAGTGAGGAAGATGCGTACAGCTCAGGATACGACAGCGACAGCGAAAGCGACGACGACTCAACAGCGTTACTTCGAGACGGAGTGCCTCTTCAGCCTCCACGGAATGAACAACCTCTTCACCACAGAGAAGAGCCTGCGCCACGTCGTCGGAAGTCGAAGAGCAAGACTGAACTCCCTCACCGAGAGATTGAGGAAGGACCACTGCCGAAAGATATCTAGCCTGTTGATGTGGGCATTGAGCATATTGGCTACAAGAAACCGGATATCGAACAATGCAGCGCGTACGCTTTCAACCAGTTCGTAAGGAGAAAAGGTGCCTAAGTCCACCTTATGTTCGTACTAGACCAGGCACGCCAGCAGCTCGTAACAGACCACTTGAGCGCATACGCCATGACGGCGCGCTTTCAACCTGTCTAGTCCGCGAACCCTCTTACGGCCTGCGCGATGAGGACCGTAAGCATCAACGTTAGTGCAAAGACCACAGAATCAGACCGCGACAAGTACTATGCCTCCGCAGGCAAGGCCAAGGACGAATCACCCTCCGAAATCATGGACAAACTCCCTGCAGACTATTACGATTACGTCGACCTGTTCAATCGGAAAGCAGCACATTCTCTGCCTCCACGTCGCCTAGGTCTCGACTATGAAATCAAGCTCTTGCCTGGCACACAGCCACCATTCAAGAGACCATATCCAATGTCATCCCTCGAGAATGAGGTTGTCAAGCACTAGGTGGATGGCCAACTAGAACTTGGCAATATCCGGAATAGCAACTCTCTAGCAGCTGCCCTAGTCCTGATTGTACGAAAACCCGGCGGAGGTCTGAGGATATGCCTCGACTACCGGGCTCTGAATGCTTTGACAGTGAAAAGCAGGTACCCGATACCGCTGATTCAAGATACCTTGAACCGCCTTGCTGGTAAGAAGTGGTTTACGAAGCTAGACGTTATTGCGGCCTTTAACCGTATCAGAATCGCGGAAGGAGATGAATAGAAGACTGCTTTCACGACAAGATACGGCCAGTTTGAATGTATAGTTATGCCTTTTGGCCTCTGCAACGCACCTGGCACCTTCTAGTCATATATTAACGACGCTTTAAGGGAATATCTAGACGAGTTTACCTCTGCATACCTCGACGACTGCTTGATATTCAGCGACACACTAGAAGAACACAAGGCCCACGTTCGGAAAGTGATGGCCAAACTCAAGGACGCTAGACTACAGCTTGATATCGACAAGTATGAGTTCCACGTACAGGAGACTAAATACCTGGGTTTGATTATCGGGCAAGATGGAATCCGTATGGATCTAGAGAAAGTCTTAGCTATTCAGGAGTAGCAATCCCTAAGTAACGTTAAGGACGTCCTCGCATTCCTTAGGTTTGCCAACTTCTATAGACGCTTTATCTACGAATTTTCACGACTAGTAGCTCCATTGACCAATCTGACCAAGATAACGAACAATGATAGCAAAGCCTTCCCGTAGCTTTAGACAGAAGAATGCGAACGAGCTTTCCTTACTCTTAAAGCCGCCTTTATCACGGCACTAGTACTGGCCCATTTCACATAAGGATAGGAGACAATCCTTGAAACTAACGCCTCCGATTTCGTCACCGTAGTAGTTCTTTCCTAGCGCGATCTAAGTATAGGCATTCTACGACTAGTAGTATACCTCTCTAAGAAGATATCCCTAGCGGAATGTAACTATAACATATACGACAAGGAACTAATAGCCATTGTTAAGGCTTTCGAAGAATAGAGACTAGAGCTTTTAGTAGGAGGGGGAGATTTCGATCCTTTAGAAGATAATGCATACGCCTTAGCACCGAGCGACGACGATAATACGTTCTCGCCTCTCCTTAACGACGTCGTAGGCAAGCTAATTGCTGTGTATTTAGACTATAAGAACTTGGAATACTTTATAAGTACGAAGTAGTTAAACCGTAGATAAGCTAGATGGGCCGAATTCCTGTTATAGTTCAACTTTATTATATGCTATAGACCTAGTAAACACGGTAAGAAACCCGATACCTTTACCCGTCTCTCCTAGAACCTCCTATAGGACGGGGACGACAGTGACCCTCGGATTCAGTATATGAATCGTACGATCCTAACGCCGGACCGGATATAGTAGTCTAGCCTTACTGTCCGGCTACTCTAAGTCGCTAGCCTCGAAATTGTCGTAGTAGCCGTCGACGTAGCGGAAGCAGAAGATCTAGAACTAAGTATAGAACTCTTCCGTAGCGTACGCTAGCTATACTAGTCTAAACTAGCGAAGCTTGCCATCTAATAGCTAGAAAACAAACAGCCTATCGCTAAGTTCCGTAAGCACCGAATTGATAACACTAATACTTAGCTAGTCACTAGCCTATAGGGTAGAACTAAGCTTATCTACGTTAGAAACAGATATAGAGATTACTCGTTATAGATTCTAGACGATGACACTAAAGACAAGGATAGCCTAGTACGCTCTCGCATCCTAAAAGCTTTCTACGAAGCCCTAGCCGCTAGACATCTAGGGCGTGTAAAGACATACGAACTAGTCTCTAGAGCGTTCCTTTAGCCGAGGATGGCCTAGACCGTCCGTCGCTTTATAAGGAACTATCGCGTTTATCGAACTACGAAACCCTTATAGTAGAGGTACTAAGGACTACTATATTCCCTTCCTATCCCTTTCGAACTATAGACGGATATAGCGTACGACTTCGTTGTCGACGTACTACTATGTAAAAGTAGCTACGATAGAGCGACATATAACAACATCTTAACAGTTACGGACAGGCTAGGTAAAGGACGACACCTAATCGAGACAAACGACATAACTGCCGAGCATTACGCTCTGCTTTTCTTAAAACACGTATTTAAACACTATAGCCTACTACGTACGATTATCTCTGATCGAGGCAGCTAGTAGATTTTAGCTTTCTAGAAACGACTTTGCTAGCTCCTCGGAATAGACCTAAAGATGTCTACTACTTTCTACCTAGAAACCGACGGATAGTTAGAGAATACGAACAAAGTAATAGAGCAATACCTCCGTGCCTTCTATAACTACGCCTAAGACGATTAGGTTAACTAGTTACCTCTAGCTAAGTTCTTAGGCAATAATACGATCTCAGACGTAACTAGCGTGTCTCTATTCTACGCTAAATATAGCCGTAATCCTCGCTTCACGAGCGACTAAGACATATAGTCTTTGCTCGAGCAACTACTAATACTAATGCTTCCTTATAAGTAGCGTCTCGATTCCGACAATACTATAGCTTTTACCTAACGGATAGCGGAGCTTTATATACACCTCCGCGAGCAAATACTACTTATATAAGCTATACAAGAAGATGCTACTAACCTCTCGAGAGAATAGCTACTACGATACCGAGTTAGCTAGGCAGTTTTTGTTAATGCTAAGAACTAGCGTACGGAGCGCCCTACGAAAAAGTTTGATATTAAGAATATAGGACCTTACTTGATTATAGAAGTCCTTCTAGTAAACGCATACCGATTAGATTTAAGCGTAGTACTAGGACTAAGCGTACACTTCTATACCTTCTACGCGAATCTCCTATAGCCCGCCGCTAACGACCCTCTTCCGGGACAGTTAACGCCTCCGCCTCCGCCGATCATAGTCATCCGCGACGAAGAAGCCGACACAGAGTAGATTATAGAGGACATTCTCGATTCTAAATAGCATATACCGCTAGGTAGGGCTCCGAAGGGAGGGAAGACGAAGGAATTAAAGTACAAAGTCAGATAGGTAGGATATAGCGATAGGGAAGCTATATAGGAACCTACTTAGAACGTGATTAAAGGAGCCGCTACCTCTGTCGCAGACTTCTATTATAGCTATCTAGACAAACCATCACTAGATGGCTTCATTACGCCGTATGACTAGATCTTTTAAGAAACAGCTATAGGTTTACGGCTTGCTCGTTAAGCTACGCCTACTCGGAACAGCGTCGACGGCCGAACTATACTACGCTACTTCGACGAGATAGTCTTATATAGCCAATCGTACGAAGCGGGCAGTATAGCTCTCGCGCCAGAACACGGTAACTACGAGTTACGCAGAAATAAAGCTACGGTTAATAACATACGGAGACCTATAGTAGAAGGTAACGACACGTAAATGAATAAGCCTTAACCTTATACGGTTGTTAGTGTACTAGCACACGCGATACCCGCCTCTACTTAAGCTATAGAAACTATAGTAGTTACTAACTAGTCTTACATAGCTAGTAGGAAGCTCGTCATTAAGGGCGCTAAGTAGACAACGGTTGACCGCTCTTATCGCGGTCATTAGAACGTAAAGAACAATAACTATGCTGACGAAACTAGGACTATAACTGTCGCTCTATAACCGATAGTAGAGGAGTTCATTCCTTCCTTAACGAACGATACGGGCGAAGTTAATAGCGACAATAAAGCAGATGACGAATTTAGAGATAGCGAAGATAGTAACATAGCCTTCGCTTTGTAGTCACGATTGACTCGCGTAGGCTTGTAACCATAACGCCGTATTACGCGGTTAATAGTAAAGAACGACAACAATGTTACCGATAGCGCATAGAGGACTAGCGCCGCTTTAGAGGGGGGGGTAGTGTCACGGGTAGCCTCCGCCGTAGTCTCCGCTAGTAACTAGACGGTTCTACTACTAACTTAGTACGGATCTTCCCGTCGGTCTATACCTTTAACTCGATCCTAGAACCTCTTAGATACCTTGTCGAGTAACTCAATATTACGACTTTAGCACGCTTTCGTCCGTCTTAACTTAACCGTAACAACTACTACGATATCGCGTCTTAGCTCTTCTAAATCGACGACGTCGTCTACGGGCGTAGGGTCGGTGATCGAGCGTATAGCGTATACGCGGAACGCGGACGGAACTTCGGGGGTTATCGCTAGGTCGAGGTTATAAGGCTTAAGTATAACTTACCGCTAAGTAGCGTTACGAGCGTCGCTAAGATTACTACGTTCCGGTAGGTCCGCCGAGCGCCTAGTAAGGGAGTCTAGTTTAGTTCCTTGTTTACCTAGCCGGTAGATAATATTAAAGTTAAAGCGGCTAAGGAATTCGCTCTAGCGAGCTTATCGACGGTTTAGTATCTTAGTAGTTATATAATACTCGAGGTTCCGGTAGTTAGTAATTATACGGATAGGCTCTAGATGGCCTTTAAGTTTAGGTCTCTATTTCTCGAAGGATTCGACGATAGCGAGTAGTTCTTTGTCGTAGATTTCGTAGTTATACTCTATAGGACTTATTTTACTAGAGAAGAAAGCGACTAGTATCTACGCTTCCTTACTTTCGTACTATTATAAGAGAACTCTAGTAGTAACGAAATCGGAGGCGTCGGTCTCGACTATAACCGGTAGGGCTAGGTCGTAGTAGCTAAGTACTAGGTCCTCTATAAAAGTAACCTTTAGGCGGTCGAAAGCGAGCTAGGCGGCGCTTATCTAAGTAAAGCTTTTCGATCTACTATCTACTTTCTTAGTTAAGGTAGTAATAGGGCGTACGATTCGTAAGAAGTTCCTAATAAAGCGGCGGTAGAAATTCGCGAATCTAAGGAAGGCCTATATATCCTTTAGAGTCTAGGGTATAGGCTATTACTATATAGCTTCTACCTTGTCTTAATCTATACGGATGCCGTCCGTAGTAACAATTAGTCCTAGGTATTTTATAGAGGTGACCTTAAACTCGCTTTTCGAGATGTCGGCCTATAATCTAGCGGCTCGTAACGCCTCGAGTACCTTACGAACATATACGTCGTGTTCCTTTCGTAATTCTAAGTAGATAAGGATGTCGTCTAAGTAAGCTATATAAAAGACGTTAAGGTAGGGCGCTAGCGTTTCGTTGATATAGTTCTAAAAGGTAGAGGGTACGTTCGTAAGGCTAAATAGTATAACTAAGTATTCGTATAATCCGTAGCGTATCTTAAACGTAGTTTTCTACTCGTCCCCCTCCGTAATACGGAGACGATTAAAGGCTAAGATAATGTCGATTTTCGTATAGATTATAGCCTTACTAAGGCGTGTTAAGGTTTCCTAGATAAGAGGTATTAGGTACCGGTTCTTAATAGTAATCTCGTTTAGTCTCCTATAGTTAACGTAGAGGCGTAGCCCTCCGCTAGGTTTCTTCGCGAATAAGACTAGGCTAGAGGCTAGGGAGCTTAACGTACGGATCTATCCCTTCTCGAGGTTGTCCTTTAGGTAATCGCGGAGAATCTTAAGTTCGTCGTATAATATAGCGTATAATAGACTATACCTAGGGGTCGTAGTTAATTCGATTACGTAGTCGTAGGCTCGGTATAGCGGTAACTTATTAGCCTCCTTCTTATCGAAGACATCTAATAGGTCGTGAAATTAGCTCGGTAGTTTGGCCCGTATGTCGACGGTTCTCTTTTTAAGGGCGATTACTTACTCTACGTCGCGGAGCGACGTAGCGAACACGCGAGTTCCCCTCTACTAAGTAATAGTATTAAAGGTTTCGGCCGTTATCGAGCATAGGCCTATTACTTAAGCCTTACGGAGCGACGCTACCGTTAGGTACTTCGTACGTAGCGTAGGCTATTTAGTAGTATTTAAGTTATCTAAGTATTCTACCGGCGGAGACTATAGTAGCGTGTCTTCTAGCTTCCGGCGTTCTACGCTTCTTAAGGCGGCCTTACTTTTCGGTTATAAAGTAACGTAACTATCGCGCGTTAGTAGCGACAGTCTCGTAGTATCGCGTTATTCGGCGTAACGACGCATCTCGCTCTCGAGTTTAGAGGTTTCTAAGTGTTTAGAGGGTTCGAAAGGAGTACGGCCTATGCCCGTAGGTTAGAGACGGTCGAGGGTTCGAAGGTTAATACGACGTACATTAGTTCGGAGGCTAAAGTTAATACGCTAGCGGCGCGTACTAGAGCGTAGTTTGTATTATACTAGCTTAAACAGAGTTTAGAGTTAAAAAGGACATTATTGTTCTACTAGTCGTATGTAGGGTTATATAGTTTTAACTACGGTATACCGAGAATTATAGGATAGTAGCTAAGCTTCGTAAGGTAGAAATAGAGATGTTCCTTATAACCGTAGATGTCTAGTATTACGCGAGTAATATACGTAACATAGTTAACGGCGGTTCTATTAAAAGCTTCGAGGGCTCGAGGGCGTATAAGGGGGATAATATTAGATAGAGAGAGGTGTTTATACGCGTATTTAGTGTCTATAAAAGAGAAACTAGTATAACCGTAAT
>MWSQ01001246.1:0-18037 GCA_002116395.1 Ramularia endophylla | reverse complement strand
GGATGCCTACTATAAATCCCTTTTTATCTATATTATATATATACTTTAGCTATACGTTATACTTCTAGACCTTCTCCTATATTAGTTAAAAGAACCCTTTATAGTGTTTATAACTATCTACCTTCTTTCTTAATTTATTAAGTAGATTAAGGTATCTTAAATCTAGCTTAGGATAGTTTCGAACGAATCTTAATACGTAGCTACGGACTAGTAGAATACTAGAAATGTTATATATAAGGTTCCTAAACATTAAGGGAGTCGGAGGGATTCTAAATAGTATAAGTTTATCGATATACGTATATAGGATAGCTTCCTATTAGTTAGATAAAATAGACTAGTTTTCGAACTTTTCCTCTTTAGATTTAGTACGTCTATTCTACCTCTTACTTAAGGCGCTACGGGTAACGCTATACCTTATTACGACTATCTAAATATAGCTCTTAGTGCCCTCTTTTAATTCCTATAATATAGCTTCTATTTAGTTATATAGTTGCTATATAATTAATCGATAAACATAGTTAATATTTAGTGTGTGAGAATTTAGCGTGCCTGACGTAATCCGTGCTTAACGCGGATCTGACTTCTATAACCTTAGCATCCTCCTACTCTTGTCTTTGTGTACGGAGTCGACTAGCTGTCGATGACTAATGACTACGCTTAATGCTAGTTTAATGCTATAAAGGGTAGCGAAGGATGCGATCTTAAGCCGATATCGGAGGCATGCGGCTACAGAGTGAATCGGACCTACTAGTCTATTATAGGAACACTACCTAGGACTCTAAGGAGTTGATGTCTATAGAAAGATTCTTCGTATGTCGCTGTTATTAATGTAATGTTTCGAGAGAGACGGGGAGAGAAGAAGAAGCGAGCACTCCTCGCGGACGCTAACATAAGCTAGCCTCTTTGAGAACTAGAAGTCTCCTCCGCGTCAAGTACGGATTACGTTAGGCACGCTAAATTCTTATATACTGAATATTGACTATGTTTATCGATTGATTGTATAACAACTATATAACGAAATAGAAGCTACATTACAGGAATTGAAAGAGGGAACCGAGAGCTGTATTTAGACAGTCGTATTAAAGCATAGCGTTACACGTAGCGCTCTAAGTAAAAGGTGGAATAGACGTACGAATCTAAAAGCGGAAAAGCTTGAAAACTAGTCGCTTCTCTCTATCTAACAAGAGCGTACTTTAGTACGCTATATTAACAAACTTACGCTATACGGCATCCCTCTAACGCCCTACATAACACGGAACCTTACATTTGATATATGCGGGCGCCTACCTACCGAGTTATAGACTAGAAGGTTTATAAGACGACACGAAGAGCTAGATTCAAGATACCTTAATCTACTTAATAAATCAAGGAAGAAAGCAGACAGCCCTAATTCATATACACAGTACTTTGATCTTATAAAGGAGAAGGTAGCTAAGTACAGGATACTACTAGAGAATACGTACAACATAGATGAAAAGGGTTTTATAGTTAGAGTCGTATAAAAGACCAAAAGGATCTTTACTAAGGTTTACTACTAAAAAAAGCTTATGCTAGGACCTCTTTAGGATGGCAATCGTAAGTGGATTACCTGTATTGCCTGTATTTGTCAAGATGAGACCTCATTGCTACCGGCCTTAATTTATAAAGCTGTGACTAGCAACCTACAAACCTCGTAGATATAGGATTTTGATCCGGATCAACAAGCTGGATGCTTTATGGCCTTATCTCCGAACGGCTAGACAGATAATAACCTTAGATTATAGTGGTTAATGTAGATATTTGATCGTTTCACAAAGGACAAGGCTGGCCCACGTGAGTAGAGGCTTTTATACGTAGATGGCCATGGCAGCCATCTCAATACCGCCTTTTTTAAGTACTGCCTGTCTAACCGAATCATGTTGGCTGTCTATCCACCTCACTCAACTCACCGGTTGCAGGCTCTAGATGTCTCATTATTCGCTCCTCTTAGCATATACTATAGCCAAGAGTTGGAAAGATTGCTGCAATTCAGCCTTGGTTTGTGCACTGTGTCAAAGCGTAACTTCTTCAGGATGTTCAATATTGTATACAGCAAGGCTTTCACACCGAAGAATATTGCTTCTGGCTGGTGCAAAACTGGACTCTGGCCCTTTAACCCCTCGGTAGTTTTGTCTCAACTTAAGGTCCAACAGCCTGTTCACAAGGCTCTAGCTACTCGAGTTGAGCTTGTTAAAGTACAGCCAGTTGTTAACGAGGTTGTGTCTCCTTTAGTGGGTTGGAGAGAACTGAAAACACTAGTGAGACAGGCTGTGCACGAGCCAGAGAAAGACAAGGTTCAGCTTCTTGAAAATACGATTATTAACATGCAAACTAGGCTCCATATCACTGAGGCTGAGAACCAAGGGTTAAAAGAGTCACTTAGCAATGAGATGAAAAAGCGACAACGTGCAAAACCGCTGTTTGACGTACTAAAGGACCAGCCTGCTCAGTTTTTCTCACCTTCCAAAATTGAGGCTGGTAAGGCTGCTTTGGAGGCAAAGGAGCAAGCCAAAGTCAAGGACAAGGCTGACAAAGCTCACAAAAAGATGTCTGTGAAGGCTGCTAAGCAGTTGAAGGAAGAAGAAAAGCTGGAAGCACGCAAAAAGAGAGAAGCTAAGAGGCTTGAAAAAGCAGCTGAAAAGGAGAGGATTGCAGAGGCTGCTGCTATACAAAAACAGCTGGAAAGGACTCTCCAAGCCTCTGTACGTAAGCCAGCTCGCAAACTAACCAAGCAAAAGGCTGTTGTGCAGAAGTCCTTAATTGTGAGGCTCAAAATACCGAAGGGTGGATTTCTGGCTGTTTCTAGCCCCCAGCCAATCAAAAGGCTCACACTTAGGCAACGACTCCAACAAGTTCAGGGATTGGAGAACTAATCATTGTGAGCATTTTGAGCTATTACACGTGTATTTTGAGTCGTTGGTTGTGTAGTAAATAATTGTTGAAGAGTGTTGGTGATGAAGAAGTTTGACGTTCCTTACGTGATCCGTGCTTGACGCGGAGGGGACTTCTACCTCGGCAACCTTCCAACGTCAAGACTGGGTCTGATGGAAGACAGACCTCACTCACTCTTCAATTCAACCATCAGCATCCCTCTCAGAGCAACGACAATGAGTAATCCAAAGGTCTCCAAGCCGACAGCCCAAACCCAATCAGAAAAAGCAGCCCAGCGGGCCTCTCAATTGTCCAACCATCTCTCTGCCCAAAATGACTCCGAAAACGAGTCACAAAACACACCTCGTCGACGACGCAAGGAGAAGAAAGACGAGCTCCCGGCAGATTACAGCGATATTCTTGGACAACTAAAGTCTCTTCGACAAATGGCCAACACTCCAGACAATTCCCGTCGAGGCTACATCAACCAAAGGAAAGCCGGTAAACTCTGGGTTCGTGATCGTGTCACTCGTCTCTTAGATCCAGGATCGTTCAAAGAGATCGGTGGTCTCTCTGGTCATGTCACTTGGAACCACCTCGAAGGCGAACGCGAAGAACCAGAATCTTTCCTTCCGCACAACAATGTTCAAGGTTTCGGAAAGCTCAAAGGTCGACAAATTGTCTTTACGGCCGATGACTTTAGCATTCGAGCGGGACACCAGGACGGCCATCTCATGGCCAAGACGCTGTATACTGAGAAACTGGCGATTGAGATGAAATTGCCTATGGTCAAGCTCACAGATGGTAGTTCGGGTGGCGGTTCCGTGTCCAGTATTGAGAAGATGGGATTCTCGTATGTGCCGCCGATGCAGGGATTTGACATCGTACAGAAGCAATTAAACATGGGCATCCCGAATCTTGGAGCTGTTCTAGGTCCGGCTATTGGACTTGGAGCTGCTAGGGTCGTGAGCTGTCATTTTTCTGTCATGGCTGGTGACATTGGGAGCTTATTTAATGCTGGACCCAATGTTGTGAAGAATGCTACGTTTGAAGAAGGATTGAGTTTTACGGATCTAGGAGGTCCAGGAATGCATTGTACAAATGGAACGATTGATAATCTGGCGGCTGATGAGGAAGGATGTTTCGAGCAGATTCGGACTGTGCTGGGATACCTCCCGAACTGTGGCACCCAAGTGCCGCCTGTTCTGGTGTGTGATGATCCGGTGGATAGAGTATCGCCGGAATTGAGGACTGTAATCCCAAGGAAACGAGAACGAATGTATGACCCACGAAGAGTCATTAACACCGTCGTGGATGCAGACTCCTTCTTCGAGATAGGCCACCTTTGGGGTCGTACTGCAATCGTTGGCCTTGCTCGCATGGGTGGCAAACCAGTTGGAATCTTGTCAAACAACCCGGAAATCCTCACCGGCGCAATCGATGCTGCAGGGTCACAAAAGCTGACTAGACATCTCAAGTTCTGCGATGTGTTCAACCTTCCGATCATTCAGTTTGTAGACGTACCGGGATATGCCGTTGGAACCGTAGCAGAACGCACAGCAACGATGCGATGGGGAGTCGAGCTCACAAAAGCCTACTACACTACCACCGTACCAATCTTCAGCGTGATCCTACGAAAAGCATACGGTGTAGCAGGCGGAGTAATGGTTGATTGTCGAGAACCACACACGCGCGTCGCATGGCCAAGCGGCGAATGGGGAAGTCTGCCCCTGGACGGTGGTATTGAAGTTGGACATTCGCATGAATTGAGACAGATCGGAAAGGAGAAAGGACCAGAGGCCATGAAAGAAAGGTACCGAGAGCTAGAACAGATGTACAGACGTCTGATGAACCCTGTGAGGACCGCAAACCACTTCAGTGTGGAGGACATCATCGATCCTGCGAATACGAGAGGATTAGTGGCTGAATGGCTGAGAATGGTGTATGAGGCGAACTTACCTGAGAGGGTAATGCACAGGATGTGCGGCAAGCTGCAGCCTGTATATGCTTGAAGGAGATGTATCTTGGTGGAGAAGAAATGTTCTCTGTGTTCTTGAATGTCTTCGTTAAGATGATGACGACGATCGTCAAACATTTGTGATGTTATGGTATGCCGAACACAGCTTTGATCTGTGGTTTTCGTGACGGCGTCAATGTAGGCCCTGTGTCCGACGCTGATTTGAAAAAAGCATCAATGCTGGCCCATGGTCTTGTGATCATGACCCTCTTCCTCAAAGCCGGCATTGTAGGGTCGTCTCCTGCGTGTGTTTTTGGCTATTTCCGGGCCTGATGTGCTTGGGCGTGTTACTCCTGCAGCAGCTAATACCACTGTTCCGTACTATCATCAGCCATGCTTCAGCGCTGTAGGTCGTTCCACATCACCTCCTGCTCGTTGTATGCCTCCTTGCTATCTCATGCTCGTGGATCGATGTGTCTCATGATGTGGCCCATGTCATTCCATTCGAGTTCCGTGTCATGGACCATTAGCCCGTACCAGTGCAAAGATCGGCAACGGTGAATCTCGATGGGCGCATCTGTTGGATACATCTTGCGCCACGACGCCTTGTCATACACTTGCATCTGACGCAAAGGCATAATCCTCTTCAATACCGCGACTTCCCTGACGCGAAAGTTGGGAAGATGCATGAAGAATGCCTTGTCTGGCAGTAGCGCCACGTCCATGTCCCATTTGATTTTGGCTTTCCTGCTTGTAGCCTTGCAGAAGTGGCCGTCGAAGACCATAGGCAGGGACGCCGGAGGAATACCACATGGTAAGTCGGCAATCTGATATAGCTCCTTCAATACTTCATCACGATTACAATCACTCTTCCCACTGCAGTCAATCATCTCCATCTCCGTTGTATCCATTTTATCCGGGAACATCTTTCTCAATAGTGGATTGATTTTCGGTGCGGCATAGGCATCCTTCTCGACCTGAGTCTGTGGTCGAGTCTCGAAGAACAGCGCGCGCCTGAGATGGATGGAGGAGGTGATCGTGGCGAGGAAAGTCTTGTTGACACGCTGAGCAACTGTGAGAAGGTCGAGAATTGGCAGATGAAGCAATATCTTCTCCAAGAGCTCTGGGACGGCGAAAACTTCACTCGCCAGAGGACTAGTGATGGCAGAGCTTTTGCAGGTCGCGTCGGTGGTCGCGGTGTCGGTAGCGGAGTTGCCGGTAGCGGCGATACTGACGGCGGGGTCACCATTGGTGGGACCCAGGCCAGCGGTGGCCTCGAGGCTGGCGTTGTTCATGCCATTAACAGTGGCGATATCAGCACCCGAAGAGAGCGCCATTGTAGTCGATAGTCTCGAAGACGAAGCGGATTCGAAGAGGTGATACGGGAGGCGTCGAGGTTCTGGTAGATGACGGATGGCGGTTGATGTAGAAGAGAGAGGGCGTGGTGATGAAGCGGATGAAGTTTATGCTCCCTCGCAGGCCGCACCTACCTCTTTCCTCGCGCCTACCTCTGCCAAGAACGGGAAAGAAACATTCGGGTTGCTCACGATGCAACCATCCAATGCCAGCATGAAGCCACATCAGCAAAGCTTCACGGTATGAGGGTTCTTCACTGAAATCAGTCGACTATGCAGGCCTCTCCACCATGTCATGAGCGACAATGCTAGTCCAAAGGCTTCCAGTGCACCCCAAAAGATTGTCTTGATCGAGAAATGGTTCCTTAAGTCTCCATAGCGGCAGATTTGGCCGTATGAGACAGGCTTATTCTTGAGGCGCGCAAACACGTCTCAACACCATCACGGCTGTTCCTTCGACTTTTGGGAGATTCATTTACGTCCGAGCTCTCATCGGTTCAAAACCAAAGCGGCCTGGTGGGGATATAGGCGCAGATTGGTCACCTTCCATGTTTTACTGAACTCTGACTCCTCAATCATGCGGCGGTCCCAGGCCATATCTCTCTCAAGGCTCAACGCTCCGATCAATCCTGAACAACCACATGCCATTCTCATCGACATCCTCACCCACCTCCTCCAACGCCTTCCAGACATGCGGCCACCGTTCCCTGCCCCATGCCGCCGCTTCCCTCTGTTTACTCTGCCCCGGAGTACCGTTGAACAAGCTGCCAAGCACAAACTCATCAACCTCAAGCTCTCCCTCCCGTTCTCCTTTCTCAACCTCGGCGAAAACATAGCTCATATCCCCATTCCCAGCAAGTGCGCCCACATAACTTCCCCACATCGCCTGATCGCATTCGACTTTCATCCTCCTAAGCTTACCCCACAACTCCCGAGCTTTCAAATCGCCAAATGGTGCCTTCTCACAAGCCCGGAAAACAATGTGAATAGAATTGTAAGTAGGACCTTCCTTGGATGCGCTTATATCATCCCAAAACCGCAGGGCCCGCCTTGGTTGACCACAAGCCGTATATCCCGCGATCAACGCATTCCAAAGTCTCGTGTTGACATTAACATTATAATCTAGTTTCAGCTGATTGTGAATCACCTCCAAACTCTCCAGATCCTTCAACTTCGCACTTCCCAGAAACGCGGAAACGTAGGTATCCACGGTAGGTAGGGTATCAGCCCGAGAATGCGAACGCATACCGTTGAAAACATGGGTTGCCATGTCCGGTCTCTCGCGTCGAAAGAATTCTAGCATGAGCTGTGTCCGTGGTTCGCGAGCACATTCGTCGAAAATGCTGCGGAGGATGGTGTAGGTATCCCAGGTTCTGCTTGTCGGTGTTTGTGGATCTAGGGCGAAGCGCATCAAGTCGGAGATTAGAGAAGAGCGTTCCGTGGAGGAGTAGTGGAAGGCATGGGTATTCAGCAGGTCAATGACATCGTGGATCTCGTCTCTTCCAAGATGCAGTAGTGTGAGAGCGGATACGGTGGGTGCTTCGAAGCGGGCTTGGCGATCGGAGAGGTCGGCTGCAACGTTCATGATGGAGTCGAAGTCGTGGCGAGTACTTCTGCAAAGCGCTTGAATAAGAGCGTTTACCGTTGGCACGTCCTCGTTGGAGGACAAGTCCATCGCTTGAGAATTTGCGTAGGCTGTTAGGGCGCCGTCCACATCGGAGACTTTCAGGCGGTACTGCATTTGGAGGACGTAGGTTCTCGCATCGGGTTCGATGGAGCGGGTCTGGCCGATTGCTATGAAGCGTTCAGCCAGGTAAGGGTCGTTCTTGGAGATGGCGAACTCGACCAAGGAATTGATTGTGCTAATGTCTGGATGCCGATGGTCAGATGCTTCAGGGATGGATTTGTTGGAGGATTCCATGACTGTGAACATGCGGTTGATCTCATCTGCGCCTTTGCCGGTCCCTGCAGCCCAGACGAAGATGGCATCCCATGTCGGTTTTGGAGGATTATTGACCATCGCGTCTCGCACGATCTGGTGGCCGTATTCGTGTTCGTTGTGTTGGAGACACCATTGTAATACCCGTTGCAGATCTTCGCCCATCTTCTGTGCTACTTCGAGCTTGGGATGTGAAGGCCACGCTCCCCATAGCTCGGTAAACCATGTCTTGACGGCGAGAGTGTTATCACCAGCGAGGTAGAAGTGAAGCATAGTCTGCTTCACTCCTCTAAAGTCCTGTAAACGTCGACTGCGCAGCAAGTCATATGTAGCCAGAAGTTCTGCTTCGTTTTCACGCAAAGAAATTCCGTGCAGAACGTCGGTCCATGCGGCAGCCATTGGATCAGACCCTCTCCTTGACTTCAGAGATGCCTCGTCGTCTCCATCGACATCTACTAGTTTCGAACGCAGCTCGCTTGCAGGCGAAGAAGTCTCAAAGTCGAGCAGAAACTCGCGAGCTCTTATTGCTTGGCCAGAGAATGAGAGATTCCGCACGTACATTTCCAATGTTTTTCCCACCATTCCTGCGCTGCCACCAAGGGCAATGGTCTCCTCATAAACAGCCTGGGCCAAGTCAGGATGTGCAGCATTCTGTACTTGCAGACGGCTACTGAGGACGTTTCTCGCAACCCCAAGAGTGGTGATATCAACCAAGCCATCAATTGGCTCCCCTTTAGCTTGTCGTTCCGCTCTGCATCTTGTGCAATATCGTAAGCTCTGCAACGCCAATTGTGCCTGTGTATCTTCCAACACCGATTTCTTGTCCAATTTATGTGTCAACAGCTTCTTGAAAGCTTGAGCAACGTCCTCAGGAGGCGGAAGTCTCGCTCTCATCCTCTCTAGCTTCGCCAACTGCATCATGTCTTCAATACCGGGATCCATGTCTGGTTCCTGGCTGTCCCGCTTCTTTCGTCCCGCGAACATGTTGAAGTTGAAGAATGTCCGCCGTTGCGGTCGCGAGGGAGTGTATACCCCATTTTTGGACAGACTACTCCTTGTCGGAGCATGAATGTGGCGTGTTGAGTGGTAATGTTGCCGGCGTAGACATCCGCGATGAACAATGGGTTCATTGGCCAGAATCCGGCGGAAGACATGTCGGGTGAGGTGAGAGGGCATCGCGGAGATTTGTGTTAGGCCATCGGAGATCCAAGTATTATGTACAGTCGAGCGGACGACACCAACGAAGAATAATGGGCGAAGTCAGACGCGTGAAGCTCTTGCTCTTGCTGCCAAGAATCAGTCACCTCCGACGCTCCGCATTGGCTTCCCAGAACATGAGGAAGGAACCATCATCGCTACTCCTCCACCACACAACATGTCGCTAGAACTGCTGTTCTCCCGTCTGGCGATCCGCCCGGCAGCAGCATGCCGTCAATGCCGCCGTGGAGTAGCCACCGCCCCGCCCCGCCAGCAACAATCCGCCACGGCTTCCCTCACCCGTCTGTACTCATCTTCTCAGATCATCACGTCTCTGTCTAATACTCCTTCTAGAATCTTTCCAATCCCAATCCCGCGATCAGACAACACCCCACCCTGCTCGCCGTAACACGTTCGACATCGCCGCCGGCGCCATAGCTGAAAGTACCGCCAAAACCACCCAATACCAACAATCACAAGCCTCCCGAGATCTCGAAAGAGGCTACAATGCCGTGGACTTGGCTCGGCAAGTCTCGAGAAAGTGGAAGGCTGGAGATGTGTATGCGCCACATGATTTGAGCGGAGCGGAAATGGCCAAGTGGAAGAAGATGAGAAGGAAGCCGAGGCCGAAGGTTGATGTGCTGGATCAGCTGGCACTGAAGCCGTTGGAGCACTACAAGGTGAGTGGGATAATGCCGAGACCAAAGCGGAAGGAACATGGAAAGTGCCATGCTTCCTGTAAGGAGAGGGAGGGCAAGTAAGAATGATATGGCTAACGCGCCACAAACAGAACTTCAGCATCATGTCGGAATACATTACAGAAATGGGCCGCATTCGACACAGCAGCGATACGGGACTACGACCTGTCAACCAGAGGAAAATGGCCAAAGCTGTCAGACGTGCCATGGGAATGGGCTTGATGCCCGGTGTGCATCGTCATCCGATGCTGTTAAAGTTGGAGAAGAAGATCTAAAAGACCCGTTGTCATTGCTACAAGGAAATAACGATGGAGTCGCTGTAAACTATTCTGGTTCGACCTGGAGCGATACCCACTAAATTGCATCCTCTTACTTTCTCGACTTCCTCATCGCGGAAAAGGTGGGTGCCATTTGAGCATTGAAGCGCCAATGACATGGGCGTGAAGCAGCGAGGGGACTCGACACGGACTTCGACCTCTTGTTACGAATCCTTCTCACATTGACACGGATGCCTTAGGCATGCACGCATGCTGAGTCATCCTATTTGACCTTCATGTTCATCTCAGATCTAGACTTCATAGACTCTTCGTACAACTACGTGTCTATTCTACATATCAGTCCCTTTAGGCTCTCTTTTCTATCACCTTGTAACAGTTAGTTATACTAAACTACATTGTTTACTAGGAAGAAGCAGCGCTCCTTCTATTATTATAGCATTACCGCCGCTAAAAAGTTTTTTGTTTAAGCGTTTGATTTCATAGCGAATCTTATTAGATATCGACAGCTATTTAACAGTAATTATTAAGTTATAGTCATAGTTATAGTTTCTAGTTCTAGTTATAGTGTTATAAGTTAGAAACTATTTAACGTACTTAACAATTATAGATTATAAACGAAGTAATACTAGGCGAATAATCGAATAAGACGAAGACTAGTAGACTAGCCTATAGGCGACAAGTCTACCTAACAAACTACCGCTACGGCTCTCTTAGTACGTAAAGCTATTATAAAATTAAAGACGAAAGCGAAAGTACCTCCTATACTAGAGGAAATAGACTCTAAGCTTTTAGACGTCGAGTTCGAGGAAGAATAAGAGGAGGAATAATAACCTCCGGCGTCTAACATAGACCTTCTAAATAGAAAACGTATAGCGGAAGGTAAACAACCCGTTCGTAGTAGTTCCCGCCTATAGGGTAGAGCCGTAGATATCGCCGTATTTAGGCCTACTAGAGGCTTAGCTCGTACCCCTCCTCCTACGGAACTCCCTCTAGGTCGCTCTAGACTACCCGGCTAGTTTCTAAATATAGGTAGTAACGACGACACCTTCCTCGGTAGTAAGGATAGTAAAGGAAATATATAGATAAGTACTTAGACTATACTATTTAGCTTTACGGTACCGAAGGGTAACACTTAGGTTTTATAGAGTACCTTCGATTTCTAGACTTAGCGTCCGTACGGTAGTTAGCTCTAACCTCCGCTATAGCGTAATCCTTAGCCTATATAGCTAGTACTTCTAGCGTACTACCCGCTAAGTAAGGAAGGTCGACTATTTTCATTTCGCCCTACCGCGCCCTCTATAAAGATTTCCGTAGCCGCTCCTACTTCTACTCCGGTTCCGCGCTAGAGAACTAAATCTAAGACACTTAAGGCTACTTAGGACAGGATTAAATTAGAGAGAGAGGCTATAGAACATAACAAGCTAGACCTAGAAGATAGTTCTCCTAACGACGAGGACCGGTATATCGATGTTAACATCTTCGTATCCCCTAGAGACACCGAATTAGAGTAAGGTTATCGTCCTATATACGATAACATTACCCGAAAGACTAGAGACGACGGTGACTTTATCGATCCGTCGGACTATAAAGTAGACACACCCGAAGACTTTACCTTAAAGGTAAAGAAAGTACCTAACTTCTAGTTTACTACCGTCTCCTATCTAAATAGCGAATATAGGATAGGTAAGGACAGGATCGTTTAGTAGTTAGGACGTATCTACGACTTAGAAGGGGAGCTCGATAACGAGAAAGATCGAGTTGTCCGCTACTTAGCGAAACTTCGTAAATACGAGGAGAAGCTACCTCGATACAAAGTAGAGTTATAAACCCTTCGTTAAACTACGAAAGCGGATTACTCCTACTATAGCGCTAACTTCGACCGCTTAAAGTCGGAAGCTATATCGTAAATCTAGGGCTTAGAGTATGCCCTTAAGTAAGCTAAAGATAAGATTAAGATGCTAGACGCGTTATACGCCGACACTATAGCTAAACTCGACTCTCTTAAGAACTAGTTCTATACTTAGTCTTAGTCCTAGTCTAAGTCCTAGTCTTATTTCCTAGCGCTATAACAGCAATAGTAGAAATCTTTCCTACCTCTATTAAGTATCTAGACCTCTTAGTATTAGCTACTTCCGTAATTTTTCCTACCGTCCTCTAGCTAGATAGGCTAGACCGGCTACTAAGCTTAGTCCTAACCTCCTACGACGACTAGACAGACTAGATACTAGGCTACGCTAACATTCGTATTCGACGCTAATAGCTAGGCTATACTAGTACTATACTAGTCCGCTACCCGACAGCATAACACTACTATTAATCATCGTTTCCTAGACCTAGACAAATTCGATAGGGATAGGAGTAAGTTTAAGACTTAGTAAACGGACATATAAAACAAGATCAATGCTTCGTATACTTATTTCTTAACTACGGGAGAAATTCTTCGCTACATCTAGTCCTAAATAACTAGATTAGCTCGTTAAACGTTCGATACATACCTAAAGACTAACGTATAGTCGGAAGTTAACGACTACTAGCTCTAACTCTAGTAGAACTATAGAGAAAACGAAGTTATAGCCTAGCACCGTGCTTTAGTACAACTCGGAATACTTATATAGAAGGAAACGCTATTTAGCGAGTTTCTTAGCGAATATCTTACTCTTTACTTAAAAGCTAAGGACGACCCGAATTCGTTTAAGTTATAGAACAAGATAAACCTACGTTATTAGAAGGAGATGTTACTATACCGTACTACCTCTAACTTTAATTTCTTCTATACTACCGCCCGTAACCGCGAGGACGGCTAGAAGACCTAGCAAGACATAAAGCTAGTAGCTCCTATAGGAGGTTCTAGTAACCGCGGAGGCCGTAGCGGCCGCGGACGTAGGCGTAGAGGCGGTGCTACTAGCTCTACCTCTAGCTCCGAGGGAGGTCGCGGTAGATTTAAACCCTGTAAGCCTATAATCCGCGTTATGCCTATAAAGTACTAAGGTCTATCGCGTATAATAATAGACGACTACGTAAAGTTCCCTAAGGAGAACCGATACTTCCGTTACCGGGAGATAGGTTATACTAAGTTCGATAAGGCTTATATCCTTTATACTAACTACGGCGCTTACACCTTTAGTGCTGTCTCTAAGTCTACGCCTATTAACTAGTACAATAAGGCTATAGCTCTTTTCTAACTATAGGAAGAGGCTAAGGATGCTAACCTACCGCGTATTACCGATATGTCGGAAAACTAGAACCCTCGGACGAACGTCGCCGTCCGAGGTACTACGACGAACTAGGAATCAACACGAAGATAGATAGTAAGAGTAAGGCTCGACTACTCTCGCTTTTAGATAAACTTAAGGATGACGAGGAAGCTTTGCTTAGTACTATAACGACTTTAGCTTTCCTCCCTAATATACTAATAGAACTAAAGCACGGTAAACACCTTATCGTCTTAGCTATAATTCTAAATTATAATGCTTTATCTTCGACTAAACTCTCTAATCGTGCTCGTAGTCTTGTTAACTATAGTACGAGTACCCTTTTCGCTAATTCCAATTTCGTACGCGCGTAAAAAATCCCTACTATAAAGTTGCTAGTTAAGCGACGCCTTCGCCTTACTAACGGCCGCCGGACGGCTCTTACGCATTACGCTCTAATTACAACAACTATCGGTTATTATACTAACCGTTCGCTATTCTTTATTACTAATCTAGATCAGTACGACCTCGTGTTTAGTATGTCCTAGCTAGAGGAGTACGACCTATAGATTAGCTAGAAGAATCGTACTATTCTTTTCAACTCACCATCCTACTATATAGGTTATAACTACGCTAGGCGACCTTGCCTAGTCGTAGTGGATTCTAATAACAAGCCGTAAGTTCCGGAATATACGTACGATACCGAAGACATATACTTCGTAAGTATAGAGGCTTTCTATCGCCTAGCTAAGAAAGATAGGAACGAATTAAGCGTTCTCTAGCCTAATGCTTTTAATAAGACAAGTAAACATCTATTCGCTTTCGATATCCCTAATATCGATGCTACTTCTAGAAAGTATATAGACCTTAACCTAGCCGCTATGTTACTAGACGACTTAGAGGCCTTTATAACTACGTACCGGATAGACCTTAAGGAAAAGCTACCGCTAGCCTACTATGATATCCTAGACGCGTTCTACTATAAGGACGAATTTACGCTAAAGAAGTATAGCCTAGCCGACTATGCTATTAACCTTAAACCTAGAGTCGTATAGCCTCCGTACTAGAAGGGATACCTAATAAGTACTAACAAGCTTACTATCGTTAAAAAGTACCTCGATACCGAGCTCGTAAAAGGCACTATCGAGAAGTCTAATTCTTAGTACGCTTCGCCTATCCTTCTTATTAAGAAGCTAGGTCTAAAAGGTAGTCTACGATTCTACGTAGACTATCGTACGCTAAACGTACTAACAATTAAGGATCGGTATCTAATTCCTCTCCTTTCCGAAACCCTAGACCGACTCTATAAGTCTACCTATTTCACGAAGCTCGATATCGTAGCTACGTTTAATAACATCCGTATACGCGAAGGTAATAAATAGATGACTACCTTTATCACGCGCTATAGCCTTTACTAATATAAGGTTCTTCCGTTTAGGTTATGTAATAGCCCTAGTACTTTTTAGAGATAGATTAACGACGTCCTCCGCGAGTTTCTAGACAAGTTCGTTACTATATACCTAGACGATGTCCTTATCTATATAGATAGTAGCTTAGAAGATCATAAACAAAAGGTTTACTCTATTATAGAAAAACTCCGCGACGCTAGACTTCTAATTAACATTAACAAATACGAATTTAGCGTTAAGCGCGTAAAGTACCTTAGTATTATTATTACAACTAAAGGCATCGAAATAGACCTAGCAAAGATTAAAGCAATTAAAAGCTAGGAGTCTCCGAGAAATGTTAAAGACGTCCTTACTTTTCTCGGCTTTACTAGGTTCTACCGGCGTTTTATTCGCGGTTTCTCCTAAATCGTCGTACTACTTATAGCGCTTACTAAGACAAAAGGGAGCGGCATTAATTCTAAGCCTCCGCCTTTTAAGTAGATAACCGCTTATTAAGCGGCTTTTAATTAACTAAAGACATACTTCGTATTAGCCCCGATCCTCGCGTACTTCTACCTAGGTAAAGAAATCTAGGTCGAAACCGATGCCTCTAACTAGGTTATAGCTAGAGTCCTCTCGTAGTTACGCGATAGAGTGTTATACCCCGTTACCTACTTCTCTAAGAAGATAACACCGGTAGAGTATAATTATGACATTTACGATAAAGAACTCCTTACCGTAGTTAAGTGTTTTAAGGAATAGGAGCCGGAACTAATCTCTAAAAGTAGCGATGACCGGCCTGTCCGTGTTCTCTCTAATTATAAAAATCTTAAATACTTTATAACGACGAAGAAGCTTAACCGTCGATAGGCTCGATAGGCCGAGTTCCTTTCGTAATTTAACTTTAAGATTACATACCGCCTAGGCGCCTAAGGTAGTAAGCTAGATGCGTTTACCCGCCTTTTATAGAATATTCTAGATAATGTAGCCAACGAGCGTCTACTTTACTAAAACTAAACGATTCTTAAACTATATAATATAGACATTATCATAAACTAGGCGTTAAACGTCGATAGCCCGGAGGATAGCCCGTATAAAGCATCTATTACTATAGAACTAGCGGATAGCACCGTTAACGCCGAGACCGACATTAATAACCTTTTTATATAGGTATACGCCTCTACTCTAATACGGACAATAATAGGGAAGCTATAAGCTAACCTACGTAACTTAAGACCTTCGAAATTCCTAAAACAATTTAAGATTATAGTAGGAGACTACGAACTTACTAGTAACCTACGACTACTCGTTCGGGGACAGCTATATATTCCCTTATTTAAGAACCTCCGTACTAAGATTATCCGAAGGTTTCATAATACTATAATAGTAGGCTACTAAGGTATCGTAAGGACTTACGATTTGATTTAGCGTTACTAGATATACTAGCTATAGATGATATTAGACGTTATACGCTACGTTAGAAACTACGTAGTATGTCGCCGCTCTAACCCTTTACGATTAGGTAAACAAGGTACTCTTTCGTCGATGCCTACTCCGCCTTAAGCCTAGAGTTATGTTATAGTTAATTACATCGTCGACCTTCCCCTAAGTACCTTCCTTAGTATAACCTACCGTTATATCCTAGGCTTTACGGATTCTCTAACTAAGCAAGTCTATCTTATCCCTACGGATAACTTAGAAACCGAGTACTCCGCTCTTCTATTCTATAATTATATCTTTAGGCTATACGGTTTGCCGGAGATTATTATCTCTAACCGTAGCTCTTAATAGACGAGCGTTTTCTTTCGGTAACTTTACCGAAGACTTAGTATTACTTAGAACATCTCTTTAGCTTTTCATCCGGAAACTAACGGTTAATTAGAGCGTACTAACTAGAGTTTAGAGTAGTATCTCCGTAACTTTATAAACTACTAGTAGGACGACTAGGTATCTTAGTTACTAATAGTAGAATTTACGCTAAACAATCATGTCGCGTCTTTAACGGGATTTATACCGTTTTTCGTAAACATAGGCTAGCACCTACGAATAGGTTTAACTGTCCCTATACTACCTCGCCCTTAGTTATCTATAGCTAAGGACAAGTCTTTACTCGACAAGGCCGATGAGTTTAGCGAAAACCTTACTAATATAGGACTTCGTATATAGTTAATTCTTAAAGAAGTTCGGGTAGCGTATACGCTATTATAGGCCCGCGTATCCGATAATACGAACGCGTACCGAGACCTAGCACCTACGTACTAAGTCGGCGACCGCGTCTAGCTCGATATAAGACATATCTATACGAAGCGTTAGGCGAAGAAGCTTAATAATAAATACCTCGGTCCTTACGAAATTATAGAACTAGTCGGGTATAGCCGACGCGTATACCGGCTAAAGCTCCCTACTACGATATAGATCTATCTAGTATTTTATACATTACTATTACGGAAAGCTACGATAGATCCGCTCCCTAGGTAAGAGCTACTAGAGCTAGAGATAGTCATTATCGACCCGGAAGACTAAGTCGGAGGAGAAATAGAAGAAGAAGCCGTACGGTAGGTTTTAGACTTAAGAATTAAGTATAATAAAGTCTACTATACTCTAGAGTAGAGTAGTAGAGATATTAATAAGTAGCTATAGATAAACGTCCTCCTAGGCTATAATAAATTAGTAGCTACTTTCTACTAGCGCTATCCTAATAAAGCTAGACCGCCTAAAGGCTATAAGTTAGTACTACTAGAGATAGTATATAGGTTAGCTATAATCGAAAATAGCGACCTGTTCCTAGACATCCGGTCGACCCTAGGCGCTTCTTATAACCTTCGGTAGTAACCCGGAGTACGTAAGCTTCTACTAGATAAAGCAACATTATCCTTAGTATTAGCGTCGGTATAGCCTATTAGTAAAGTACCGGTTCTAGAAACAAAGGTTACGGCTTATAACGATGACATTTTTAACCGAAGCCGGCCTACTATTAGCTAGGTTTATAACGACGACATTTACGACCGAAACCTACGCTATAGTAGGTTTAACATAATAGATAATAACGACGACATTCCCGACCGACGTCTAACCTATATTAATAAACCTAATAACGGTTCCGGTACGCTACTATTCTTATATAAGCTTTATAGGAGCTCGCTTT
>MWSQ01001238.1:0-18242 GCA_002116395.1 Ramularia endophylla | reverse complement strand
TTATAGCCCGCTATCGACTGTTTATTAACTATAGATAGGAGCTTACCCGCTACCTCCGTCGTATTTTGTCGACTTAGTAAGACATCCTCTATAGATGTTAAGCTAATCTACCGCTTAACTCCTCGAGGGTGTTCTATAGGGAGTTTTTATTATAAATTCGCCTATATACTATAGTAAAATTGTACCGATCCCGCTTAGAGCTCTAGCTATATAGATGTTATAGATATTCTAGGCTATTAGAGCTATTATTGTGTAGGGAGTCACGTATAACTATAACGGTCTCGACTTAGAGGTTACGTATAGGTAAGCTAGCTTATTACTAAGATGTAAGGGATCGTTAGGCTTACTGTATACCTTTAGAGTACCTATCGCTTTATAGTAGTTGTTCCTAACACCTCTCGCTATTCTTATCTAGCTAGCCCCCGAATCGCTATAGTAGTTAACCCGTAAGGGTAAATATAAATAGGTAGTAAAGGTAGTAGGTCGTCTAGGCTATAAGGGCGTAGCTAACTAGGACTCTATCGCTATAATACGTCGTACTATCGAACTTAAAAAGGATACGAGCGATCCTAACCTTACCGAGCTTTTTAAAGGAGTCGACCTCTACCGTACGGCTATCGTCTACGGCGTATACGCGGTATAAAATTTAATAGGAAATCTTATCGCTAACTAAGCCGTCTACTTCTTCCGCTAGGCCGGTATTAATACGAATCTCGCGTTCGCCCTAGGTTTAATTACGTCCGCTCTATAGACAATTTTTATTATACTCTCCTAGATCCTTACGATATACCTCGGACGAAGACCTATTTACGTCTAGGGATCGGCGTTTAACACTTTCCTCCTTATTATACTAGGTGTCGTAGCTACGGTACCTATCTCGAGCGACGCTATACGAACGGTAGCTTCCCTTACGTAAGTATCTCTTAGTTTAATTATTAGTATACTCTTTACTCTTAGACTAGCGCCTACTTCCTAGGTTATTATCGGAGAGACCTCTTCTATCCGTTTAAGGCCTTTAATAACTAGTATCGGCCGTAGCTACTACTATCTTGTTAACATTCCCTATATTTTCTTGTCTAGCTAGATGCTGAACCCTAAGGTAAGAATACTTCCTTATGTACTCTAGTATATAATATAATAACTAACACCGTTTTAGGGCGCAAACCTCGGCGGAAAGTACGGCTACGTGTAGGGAGGAACTGGTTTCGCCTGCTTTGTCGTGGCTTACTTCTTCTTACCTGAGATGAAAGGCAGATCGTATCGTGAAATCGACATCTTGTTTAACCGCAAGGTGCCCGCTCGGCAGTGGAAGAAGACGGTCGTTAATATACAAGATAACTACTGATTGTGGGACGACCATTAGAGGCGAATCTCAGAAGCAGCTAAAATGTTTGATAGCATTGATCGAAGGACACAACACCTTGCTCGATCTATCTCACTAACGTCAAAATGTTCATATCTCTCCACCTACCAAAACCCTTACATGAGCTCCCCATTGTTCAACCTCCTCTCCTCGAAGAAGTTCGGCAAAGCAACATCGTCGTTGAAAACAATCCAATCCTCAGGATACAGTAAACTTGATTTCACGCTTTTGCCTTCCTTCCCCCTTTTCTTCACCGCCTCAACAACCTTCTCGACTTTCGCTACCCAATGCCTTATAGACAGCTGCACACTAGCAGCGACAGTGCTCTCTTTCCTAAGTTTCTCAAATTTCTTGCCTCGTGCTGTGGGATCGTAAACCACAGTCTGAAGGCTGGTCCATTCGCGAGAAGTATTGCTGAACGATTCCGCGGACGTGGATCCTTCAACCCCGAAGATGCGAGTAAAGTACATTGCGCGAAACTCTGAGACGGCCGCGTGCATTTTATGTCTTGTGGCTGAATCGTCGATAATCCTCGGGATCAAGATCTTTTGGTCCAGATATATTTTTGCAGCCAGACAGTCCAATCCACAGTCTCTCAAGATAGAAAAATTACATCCCCGGTAACTTCCTCTATAGCAGTTTGAATATCTGAGCATCCTATGAATACATACCAGAACACTCTCCGCGGGAATCTCGAGAGCCTGGCAAGGCTCGTGAAGGTATTTCCAAAAGTAAGTGGCGAGCTGCTGCATTTCGCTTGGGAGCACTGCGACGTCCTGGCTCTCGCGCTTGAAAGAGGAAAGGAGGTTTGCGAGGGTTGCGAAGTGATCGCGGTCAGGAGCGGATAGAGAGGCGTTAGTGTTGCACTGATAGTCCATTGAGAGGGTAAAGGTCAAGAGGCTTCGGATGCGGGTGACTTCACAGGCAGTGGATTCGGTGGTGATATCACCTTGTCTGTTGGTGAAGTTGATTAAGCGGTTGAAGAAGTTATGTGGTGTGTCCATGTATGGCGGCGGATTAGGCTTTGAGTTCTGTTGCGTGGAGTCCATGATTGCGGTTGTGTCGAGTATCTCCTGTCGTGAGGGTGCAAAGTGCGGTTGTTGCGTAAAAGTTTGCTGTTGTGCAAGAACAAAGTGCAAGTTGTGGTGTAGAAGTGTGGTCATTCCGAATTGCGTCGAAGCGAGCTGATATATACATGTAGGCACAAGTCCTCAAGTCTTCCTCAAGTTGTCCTCAAGTTGTGGAACATGCAGAACTTACCATAAAATCCGACTTGCTGGGCCTTCCGGACCGAATTAAAAGATGTTACATGACAGTGCATCTTGAGTTGGCGTCCCTCTTTCAGAGCTGGTACCAGACGATGCACCTACACGCCATGGGAGCGTCCTCCCCACTGCACACTCAGCTCTTTCACAGCTCTCAACCAGCCCTGCGACTCCAGCGGCTCCTAGCGGGATGAAAGATATCCTCACAAGGAGATCGTGGAAGTGACCCAGCATGACAGGCCAGATCCTTTGCGGCTAATCTTTTGATCTGTTGGCCGTGAATGTCTCCTGTTATTGTGTTCATTGATGCTCCAGACGAGGACGAGGTGATGTTGCGTTGCTTTTCGCACCTCGGCAGTCGATCACGGCTCACGGCCCATCCTCGGCTCCGTTCAAATCTCATGAGTATAGTTAGCCATTATTTTTCGTTTCTTCGTAGAGTTGGGGACAGACCCACATAACTACACGGGTCCAGTTGATGAACGCCAGAGATGCGAAGATCACAGAAGGACGCCACACGCTTCCGCTGCGCACTCAGCTGTCGGTCGTCGATAAAAGTACAAACCAACGGGCTTGAGGGCGGGTGGTTTGCTCTCCCGCAGAGGGAGTTCGTTTTGCTCACGGCGACTCTGAAGATTTTCTTTTTACCCACACCAACTCTCAGCCTGTTCCAACATTTCGTACGGGAAATATCGAGCGCTGGAGCAGAAGGGTTGCGAGTTCCTTCTTTATGGGTCTGCCATATTATATCCTCCCGCCTCTACAACCACCTTCCATCAAGAACACGCATCTGAAGCTTTCAGAAAGATATCTTACCAATTTCGTGGCACATGTTCCATGTCGCACCGCGCTGATGGGCAATCTACTGTCTAGAAACAACCCTTTCCATCTCGATTCCCAGCTCTCAATTCGCTGTCCAGCAGGATTCAAATGGAAGTGGATGCGACGCGACGCAGATAAGTCCCACGGGTCGTGCCACCTTTTTTCTTAGATCAGAAAACATAGTGCACTGAAGCGATTGAGCCGTTTCTCGATTCCCCTTGCATGATGTGATGGCCATTGTTAGAACTCCATTCCGGAAGGATGTCAAGAATGATGGCGTACAGCTGATCTAATATCCTGACCACGCCTCTGGTCGGGATTCAGTGCCTCTCGGTTGGAACTCATTCATCCGTGCCCTCCTCAGGACGAGCCAAGTTGATCGTCAAAGTGTGGGACCATGCATTTCGCCAGCACAACTTGCTGTATATTGGGCAGCGTTCTCCTTGGAAATGCACAGGTACGGTACGGTCTTCTCAAGCATCGGGTAGAACGCTAGAACTAATACCTTGCCCACCTTGGCAAAAAATTTCGCGCGGACTTCAGCCTATGTATTGAGCACACTCTATTTGCGCACCCAATTCTCAACCAAAGCCTACCAAAATCAAGAAATATGATCTATATAATTGAAACTACTAGGCTATCGATTTTAAGGCGTATCTATTCGAGCGATGTTACGTAAACTATATATCTCTAAAACTTAACGGAATTCGTACTTTTACGTAACACGTTACGTTATCTAATTTGTAGGAAATTCTATACTAATTTTACGTATATACCTATTACGTAGTAACAAACCTAGTTAAATAGGCTAAAATACTAATAGATCTTCTATATATATATAGGCTTATATTTATAGAAATTTTAAAGTATCTTTATATAGTCGTTGTTACGTATTACGGGTATTCCGTATTTTAGCCTATTACGACAAATTTTACTAAGGTAGGTAAGGTATTAGTTCTAGCGTTCTATTAGAGACATAGCTAATGTACCTAGACTATTAATCTAGGAACCGTAGCTACTTTTAGCGTACTTACCCCTACTAGGGTAACTAACACTAGAAGTACTATTATTAATAGAAGCGTCGGGACTACTAGAATAAGTAAACTACTATACGTAGACATCTTAGATTATAAGTATATACTAATACGCCTAAAGGTATTACTAGTTTCCCTCTAGGAATATATACTAGCTCTCTTAAGATTACTAATAGCGTTACTACTATAGCTAATACCGATTATACTATAGTATATATATAAGGCTAAGGTCTAATACCGACTATAGACTAAATAGGAATCTCCGCTCTATAAGGTCTAACGCTAGTAAGTTTACCGACGCTATCGTAAGGTACCCTTAGTATTATATCGGTAGGCGTAGTATATAACCGTATACTCGGTACGTCCGAGTTGTTATCGCTTCTATATTAGACTAATAGAGACATTACTAACGTATCTCGCTCTCTAGGTTCCCGGTATATATAGATACGACGGAGGAGTCTCTCTCGATAGCGCTCTTACCCTATCTAGTAATAGTACTTATGTTTTTTAGGTAAGATTATCTAGGACCGTTACGTAGCTATACTAATTCTTTCTATATTAGCTACCGTCTACCCTTACGACTATTACTAGCTCTAGTATTGTTCTTACTAACGGAGCGTCCGTATATAATGTCTACTAGATTATAGGAAGTACTATAACTCTTAGCGCGACTATAAATTTCTCCGGTAACATTCTAGCCTCTACTACTATTACCCTTATTACTAGAGCTTCTGTTTAAGGAGGCCTTTACTCCGGGTCTGTAATCACCCTAGATAGCAATCTTGTAAGCGCCTACGGTATCTCGCCGCCGATTTATAGCTCTTCTGGCCCGGGTCCTACGTCCACATCGTCCGCAATTCTTGTGGCAACAGTCACAGCAACGCCACCGCCGGTATATAGCTCTCCTGGTCCCGGCGTCTCGTCGACGAATTCTCCGTCTATGTCTTACGCACTTTCTGAGACAACTTCTACAACTCCAGTGCCTCCAGTCGGCAGCTTCCCTGGCTCCGTCCCTTCGTCTGAGACCTCCACACTTTCTGGGACAGCGTTCACAACTCAGCCACCACCGGTCTATAGCTCTCCTGGCAACGTCCCGTCGTCCACTCTGCTGAGTCCTCCACCCGACTTGACTTCGTCGCTCGCTTCATCTGGAGTATCTACCGTCTGTCCAACCTGCTCGACAACCTTGTCGCTAGCTTCGTCTGGGCTATCTACAGCTCCCGCTCCCATCATCTCGACGACTGCGTCCGTTGCCGCATCTGAATCATCTACCGCTTCCGTACCGAACTTCTTGACGATTTCGTCACTTGCTTCACCTGGGCAGTCTACCGTTTCCGCTTCAATGTCTTCGACGATTTCATCCATTGCGGCCTGTAGTTTATCTACCGGCTCTATAAGCGTGTCCTCAGCGCCAACAGCGTCGCTCTCGTCTATAACCTTTGCCGCGTCATCCTCATCTACGCCGTCTTCAGCTACATCTACTCCCACCAGGACCTCATTTTCGTCTCCAAGTCTTCCAACATCGACCTCCTCTAACACTTCGACATTTCCCCGAACTTCGAACTCATCCACGGGTTCCTCGGCGGGCAGTTCGTCTACAGCTATTCTGTCCACTTCGACGTCTAGGGCCTTCACAGCCTCATCCTCATCAACCACAATAGCGACCTCAACAACATCAACTGTATGAAAGCCTGTTCATCCAAAACACCGAACATCACACTAACACAAAGCCCAATATAGGCCACCTCGACAACCAGCAACTACAGCACAATAACTCGCACTACATGCCTATCAAAGCCTATGACTGCCTCTACATATACGACATACACTACAATCACCACATGTGAAGCATCTACCTGCAAGCAGCGCACTACAATAATCGCAACATGTAAGAGGAGGCCCATTCCGACTCATACACTGACAACATACACTACAATCACTACATGTAAATGGAGTAGTCCGAGTACCTGCAAGCAGCGCACTGCAACTCCGACATGTTAGAGGCCCGTCACAACGTAGGGCTGATGGTTCGTTGCCCACCACCGCGAGTCCTGCAAAGTGTCTAGGCAACAAGTCTTAACGCCGGGAACAGAGCGTAAACTGGCTGTCTTACAGGACTATGCATGAGAGAGCATAATGCTGTACCGTCGAGATTTGGAGAAGCGGAGGCGTTCATCGATGCAAACAGTTAGTTCAGTTGATCGATCAGCAAGGAGGAGAAGAGGTTTGAATGATGGCTTAGAAGTTGGCCGCACTTCCTTTTGCCATTTCGAGATAAATGTATGGAGCTGGCGGCGTGTAGATGAAAGTTTGGAGCAGTGGCGGCACATCGTGAAGTCTTCGTAGTACAAGGCATCCCATGCCTAAATGGCATTCAATTCAGATGGCATAGTAGTACGTACCTAGTAGTGAATACTCCATCCGGCAGTAGATGAATGTTCACACAACGGGGCAAGAGGTGCATCTGATCGCGTCGGCGTCGATCAGATAAATGTACCTGCTCAAGCAATCTCGCTCGTGCCCAATGGCCATTTCGCTCTTGCTTTCACCCAAGCCCTGTGTTCACAAAGCAGGTGCACTGTCGACTGTGTTTACTTCGTCCACCTTCGCTGCTTTCTCCTCTTCCTCTTCCTTTTCTCTTTATCGTATGCTGTGAGTTTTCTCAATGCCCCCTTTCTTGCGTGGATCAATCACTGACCTGTGTGTGCCACAGTATATCACAACGCTGTTGACTTATCCGTCATTTTACCACAACATCATTACATCAATGTACGTCTCGGCCGCTTCGCAAAGGACCATGTCAGCGTGCTAACCTTTGGACTACAGACCAGCGGATTCATTACGGAGAGCATTTAACACCTCCCTACGCAGCAGCGTTGTATGTTCGCCAGTCCTTTTTGTGTTGAATTGATTCACTTGCTGACTGCGCATGCTCAGATCAAAGCATACGATGCATATACCCTCTCATTTTTATGGGCGTGTTCCAGCCATCGCCAGGTTAGTACCCTGCAAGGGTGTACAGTCTTCCGTGAATGTGCTGACGTGAATTGAAACCCAGCTCCACAACCACCATCTCTGGCTCTCTCTCAACTCTCCCATCCGGCTCCGCAAACTTCGCCCCGACCAAACCCACCATTCTCGCCGACTTGTTCCACGACACCATCGCCGCCAACTCTGCATCGATTGACAAGCTCACGTCATCGGTGCAGGAACTCATCGACTCGCTTTCAACACCCAAGCCAGCACCGTCTCCACCGTTCCAATGGATGGCGGTGTGGCAATCCGTATTAGCCTCCCTTCTCGCCGCCATAATCCTAGCGATCGCTTCGGCGTTCATACTCAGGTAGAACCTCTGGGAGTGGCGGCAGGGACGGCAACAACGTCAAAGGATTGCCGGGCGTGGTTGTGTGAAAGCCGATGAGAGCGGTGGTGCTCTTGTGAAACGAGGCGGAGGGAATGGTCAAGGGGCGAAGGAAGTGGATCGGATGGAGGGCAGAGAGGTGGTTGTTGGAGCTGGCGAGGGACTGGAACCCCCTGTATATATAGAAGACATAGATTTACTCAATTCCAAACGCATTTGGTCTTGAGCTGCTTACCTCTTCAGTGCCACATCGTCGGCTTGCCATTAAGCTGCCACCTACAGAGAGTCACGCAGGAGCATAGGCCAGCTTCAATTGTTCGAGAGCATTGCTCGATGTCCTCTTTGCTCAGGTCTATTGGGGGTTTAGTACTTTTGTGGAGCGTAGAGACATTCATAGCATAGTCTAAGGCGTCGTTGCGCCATGCTGTACCTCCGCTCTTGCAAAAGTCTGCGGTCTTGGCATGGATTTTGGTGTGTTCTCACCTAAATCCTATTTTACTTCGGAATCTCATTCTACGACCACCTTTAAATAGAATCCTACATAACTTTCTAGGATCATTTTCCGTATAATTGTCTTTAATCTTACGTTAAGTTTATTAAAATACGATATATACTCGTTACGTCGTCGACTACGAAAAACATAACCTTTTAATTTTAGCTAAAATTCGTGCTTTCCCCCGTAAAATTTAGCTAAATCTATAGGTCTATATCTTTAGTATATAACTACTTAGGCAAAACATAGTAGAAAATCCTAAGAATCGGGTAAGTATTTAAGAATAGTACGGAGAATATATTCTCTAAGTTTTATGTTTCTAGGATCGTTATATAGTACGTTGTTCGTCGTTAGAATCCTTAGATTTTAGTAGAGCGTACGGACTTCTATAAGAGTAGAGGTAGTGTCTTCGTTATAAGTACCCTAGGTTAATAATATAGGTAGTAAGCGATGCCCTATATCCTCTATATACGAGCTCTATACGATATAGGCGCTTTACCTCGACTTTCCCTCCCTCGCTCTAAAATATATCTAAATCTAACTAAAATACTACTTCTCTATTTCTCCCGCTCCCGCTTACGATAAGCCTCTCTATTCTAAAATACTCGACTTTATAAGCTACCTATACTACGCCTTCTACTATACGACGCTCTAGAACGCGTCTAATTCGTACTAATCCCTAACCTCTACGCTAACCTCCCTCCTCGACTTCCCGCTCCCCTCTAGAATCTACCTATACGTCTCGTCCCTCTCCGCCCCTAACTTTAGAACTTCCTATACTTTAGGCTCGAGAGGTATCGTCGATAGCTCCCTCTTATTCCTCTATTCCTCGCGGGGACTAAGGGTTATAGCTACGAGTCGCGATATATACTTAACGAATCTAGTACGCGGATATAGGTATTTATAAGAATTAAGAGCTCCGGAAGACAAGGAGGTATAGAGGGAGAGGTTAAAGGCTAGAGGGAGTAAAGATGTATTATTATACGGGAGATTATATCTACCGAGTAGTACGTTAGAGGCTATATATATCCGGCGACTATCGCCGACGCGGCTATTACGATTAAACTACGTTTCCTCTACGAACTTACCGAACGGAGGAACACTTCTCGCGTTATTAAGTATAGATAACGGGAAGTATAGTACCGAGTACCTCTACTCGACGGACTCCTCCCTCTTAGGCGTAAGAGGGGAGGAACGATGATTTCGTACTTAGCTAGTAATCTAGTAAACAAGATTCTTACGGGCTAGACTTAACGTCGCTAAAGAAATATCTACGCCTAGAAGATCTAGTAAGGGTTTAGAAGAGCCTTCTAATAGTTAGTCGGAGTAGAACTCGTTATAGAAGAGGAGAGGTATATAGCTAGATCCTATATAAAGATTAAGGACTCTTAGCGGTAAGTTAGAGTACCGTAAAAGACGAGTAAGACGCGTTATAGATACGGCGGTTTCTTGTCTATATAGGATAATGATTAGACTATATACGATCCTTTCTTATTATAATAAATAGTATATATATACCTTAGAATTAGGACCCCTAGACGATACTTAATTTCTAGCTCGCTAAAGTACTCTAAGCCGAGAATGTACTATAATAGCTCCCTACGAGCACGTCTATATACGTAGTCTAAGAGTATACGCGAGTAATCAACCGCCTCTACCCCTTTTAGTCGCCGTAATACATCGATAGCGTACTCTGTTATCTATTTAACCTTATTACGGGCCGAACGGAAGTCTCTATAGATAGGAAGTAGGGAGAGTAAGGCTTTATTAGCTACTAATCGCGCGCGTAGTATGTCTCGGGGACTAATACGGACTATTAGTAATACATTTATACGTATAAGGAAGGTAATAATGTTTATATACCTGTCTATAAGGTAGGAATAACCTAGAAGGCGCGGTACTAGCTCCCGCTCTTTAGCGACCCCTCTACTATATTACGGTAATATACTACCGAACACTCGCTACTATTACCTATATAAGTTTCTAGGTAAATCGTAACAAACATTTATAATTAGATTCTATTATTACTCCGGCTACCCTACCCTTTAAAACTCTTTAACTCCCTCCCCTACTACTATCTATTAACATTAATAGTATCGAGCCGCTATTATAAAGCTTACTTTTAAGGTAGCCTCTCTACGACATTATCTTAGATAATAGCTAATTCTCTCTATCTATTAGGATCTTAAATAATAAAAGTTTACTATCGACGCCGAGCCCTCCGAGACTATCGGCGCGGTAAAGGAAAAGATTAGCGCGGAGAAAGGCTAGGAGAAGTCGACGTAGAAGCTTATCTACTCGGGTAAGATTCTTTAAGATAATAACACTATCGAGTTATATAAGATTAAGGAGAAGGGTTTTATCGTATATATAACCTCTAAGGTAATTTGTTAAAGCTACTTAATACTCTAGTTAGTAAACATACTAACCGCTACTTTCCGTACGTAGCCTAAGGCGCTACCTTTAAAACTAGCCGAGCTATCGATACCTACGAAGCTAGTCTCTACCCTAGCCGTACCGCTAGCGCCGTCGTAGTCCGTACCTTTAACGACTTTATTAGTATTACGGTTAAGTTAAGACGAGACGAAAGCGTGTCAAAGTCGTAATATTAAGTCGATCGACGAGATATCTAAGAGGTTCTAGGATCGAGCCGAAGGTATAGACCGACGGGAGGATCCGTACTAAGTTAGCCCTAGAACCGTCTAGTTACGGTTACGGGCGGAGGCTATAGTACTAGCGGAGGCTGCCCGTAACACTACCCCCCCCTTTAAAACGGCGCTAGTCCTCTAAGCGCTACTATCGTTACTATCTAAGTTATTCGCTATTAAACGTATTATCCTACGTTACGGTTAGAGCGCTCTAGCGCGTATTAAACGTAACTAAAGCGTAAACGCTATGTTTCTATCTAACACGGGCGACTATAAGACGAACGTGGATAAGCGTATCAAATTTAGAACTAACACTAAGGAAGGAAGGAAGTCTCGAGAAGCGAGACGAGAAGTAGTAAAAGCTAGCTAACTTAGTAACATAGTTAGTAGCGGAGCGGAGGCCGGAGGCTGTCCCGTAACATTACCCCCCCCCCTCTTAAGCGTAAGCGCCGGCGAGCGTAGTAACAAGAAAGCAAAGCATACAAATTATACGAGGCAGGCGACAGCAACAACACCGAGTATAGTAGTATGCTTTAACCGAGCCTAAGGTATATAATACTAAAAGCGAGTCACGCCCGGTACCTATACCCGCTACTCTTGCGAGGGCGCTACGGTAGGGCCGTTACGGTGAAATGTAGGTAGAGTTTAACCCGTATTAGTAAGAGGTAGCGCTAATAGCTACGGCGGTACGCGTACGAGTGCGACGGCGGCGTTAGTACGGCTTAGCGGCCTTACTAATCCTCGGCGGCGGCGGTGTCTAATCCTCCGCTAGTATCTATCCATCTATCGGTCTATCTACTATAGGATTAAAGTAGTAGAAGTCCGTAATCAAGTCCTTAGCACTATTACCCATTTCGGAGTATTTCTTAGAGGTAATCGTACCTCTAACCTATCGAACTATATACTTAATGTTACGGTGTCGTGTACCTATCTACCTACTACTAACTACCTCTTTAACTTCGTATCTAAGGCGGCCTTAACCGTTAACCTCTAGTGCTAGCTCGGTGTCTTACTAATTCGGAAAAGGCTAAGAGGCGGCGGGCTATAGGAGGTTTACGTAGAAAACAGGATAGATTTCTATCGAGGTTAGGAGGTCTAGGCGGTAGACATCTAGAGCAACTACTATAAGAATCGTAAATAGGCTACTGTTCTTATAGTCAAGTTTCTTATAGGGTCTACGGGTAAGGATATTACGTATATTAAGCCAAACCTAGTCGCTAATAGCGTACCGTATCGCTAGCCGCCTACGCGTAACTGCCTTATCGTACCGGCCTTATATAAACTAAAGCTACTTACGGCAATGTTAATGAAGTTCCTCTATCTAATATGTAAATTCGTCGGTAGAAAGCTAGAGTACGCGGGCGGGTCCGACCGCTAAGGCCTATACTAGGAGCACGTATATCCTTAGATTGCGGCCTAAGGTAGCGAAAAACGGAGTAACGCCTCTAAGCGCGTTACTACTACTATTGTTAGTAGCAAACTCGGCTATTAGTAGCTAATTGACCTAGTCGTCCTATACGTAGTTTACATAGGCGCGGAGGTACTGTTCTATACCCTTGTTAGTATTCTCTAACTACCCGTCCGTTTAAGGATAGAAAGCCGTAGACAGGCGCTGTTCGATACCTAGTCTCTATAAGAGGCGCTTCTAGAAATCTCCTATCTATTAAGTTCTACGGTCGCTATAGCAAACGTTAAATAGGCCTTAATCCTTAACAACGTACCGTAGAATTACGTTAGCGGCCGTTACTATAGATAGATCCTTTATAGGCATGTAGTGCTTTCGCTTAGTAAGGCGACACGTTAATATTAAGGCATTCGTGTACGTGACCCTATTATCTAAACTACGGCTAGCTAGTAGCTCTACTACGTAATCAATCGTGACTTCTATATAGGCACCCTTAGGTAGGCGGAGCTATCGAAGGCTACCCTAGTATACATTATGCTAGCTCTTGTTCCGGCTATAGGTATAGTAGGCCTTATAGTACCGGCGAACGTCCGCTACTATACTAGGCTAGAAGAAGTCGCGGTAAAGGAGCGCGTACATTTTCTCGCGGCTAGGATGTCCTATAAGAGGGAGGTTATAGTGATCTCGTATTACACGAGCGCGGAGAATCTTAGAACTCGGTATATATAGTCTGTTACGTACTCGGATGTTGCTAAGGTCGTCTAAGGAGCACTCGTTAATTAAGATACGGGTGTCTAGCCGCGTCGTAATACGGTCTTCGTAGTACTAGAGGGCATAGAGGATACTAGTAGCGACTTCGTCGTCCGTATACGCTACTCTTAGTTCCTCCTAAAGTGCGACGTTTTCTATTTCCTCTCCTTACTCTTGTTCGTTACGCGGCTCTCCCTTATTAGGGACGTCTTTAACCGTCGCCTATAGCTATACACCTCCGCCTTCGGGTCCCGTAGTCGGAGGTATACGAGTAGCGCTACGAAGCGTAATAGGTACGAGGGCGGTATCGTCGTCGATGACTTCGAGTACGGCGAGTACGAGAGCTTACTAGTAGCGAGCAATTCGAGAAGGGTCCTAGAGTGTTAGGTAAGCGACAGCCGGAAGTTCATAATAGTCTTATACTAGCTTCGTACGAACGAGGTAGCTCTATACTTCTAGGGAAAGGTTATAAGGCTTAAGGATCGCTTATTAACGAAAGTCAATGTCTATAGTACGGTTACTATTAATGTCTTACGACCGTCGAGAGAGTATATCTACTACTCTATTCTAGGCTCCTAGTCTATAGGAGATGGTAAAGTCAAAACCCGCTAGGAATTCAGCCTAGCGTACCTATCGTCGATTTAACTGTTTCGTAGATATAAAGGTTTCTAGACCTTTGTGATCTATAACTACGCGAACTAGATCGGCCGTACCTATTAGTTTAGGGCGCTATTCCTTAAAAGCGCGAACGATAGCTATTAACTCCTTGTCGTAGATTTCATAGTTGCATTTAGCTAGGATCATCTTCTTCGAATAGAAGGTAATCGGATGTAACACACCGTTCTCGTCAGGCTAGTAAAGTTGTCTACTAGTAACTATATTAGAGGAATCTACTTCGACCGTATAAGGGAGGTTAGGGTCGTAGTACCGGAGGACTAGTACTGTCATAAATGCCGCCTTAAGGGCGTTAAAGGCACGCTAGTAGTCGTTAGTCTAGGCGAATATAGGCTTAGCTAGGTCGTTCTTCTTTAAATTAGAGCCCTTAGTAATAGCTGTTAGAGGAAAGGCGAGAACTCCGAAGCATTCGATAAATCGTCTATAGAAGTTATATAGGCCTAGGAATGTAAGGACGTCCTTAACATTCTATAGTACGGCCTAGTCTTAGATAGCTTATACCTTTTCCGGGTCTATCTTGATACCTACACTAGCGACGATAATAATGCTAAGGTACTTAACTTCCTTAACGAAGAACTTATATTTCAGAACGTTAATTAGTAAGCCGTGCTCGTAAAGGCGCTAGATAACTCGTCGAACGTAAGCCGCCTACTTAGCTCGATCGTCCCCGGCGTACACGACAACGTCGTTAAGGTAGGCTAAAGCTCTATCGTCTAGGAAGTCGAAAAGAGCCTTATTAATGTATCCTTAGAACGCTACTAGGGCGTTATATAGGCCGAAGGGGACTACTAAATACTTATATGTGCCGTACCTAGTTATGAAAGCTATCTTCTACTCATCGCCCTCCTTAATACGTAATATGTTAAACGCTACGATAATATCTAGTACTATAAACATCTTCGTATTACCGAAGTAGGCGAGCGTCTCGCGGATCTAAGGGATTAGATACCTATTCTTGATCGTGATTGCGTTGATAGCTCTATAGTCGATATAGATACGTAATCTACTACCTAGTTTATAGGCGATCATAACCGGTAATGCTATACGGGATTTTAACGGACGAATCTTACCTTTACCTTGTTTATCGTCGATGTGTTTCTTGATTACTTTAAGCTTACGGCCACCTATCGGATATAGGCGCTTAAAGGGCATCGGTGCTCTAGGCTCGAAATCGATAGCTAAGTCTATACCTTCGCGGTGTAGTAGTAGGTTAGCCGCGGCCTACTAGCTAAAGTAGTAGGCTAGATCCTTAAGTTCTTCTAGGAGTAGCTCCTTAGCAAGTTCGTCGCTAATAATTAGCTTCCCCTTTATATACTTATCGATGTCTTCTTAACTAAGGGCTGAGATATATAAGCTAACATCGTAAAGGGCTATAGCTTTGTCCTTATATATAGTTTCCTATACGAGGTAGCCGTCCTTAATAAAGTCTAGATCTTCGTAGGCTTCTCCGACGCTGACTATACTAATCTACGGTAGAGGGAGGCTGTCTACTAGATGATCCTATACTATCCGTAGCGTAGGCGAAGTGCTACGGAGTGTTTCGTAGCGGGCGGACACCCTATTAGCGAACGTAAGAGTACGGTTAGCAATGCTATACGTTAACCCTTACTGTTCGAGCTAAGGTAGGCTAAGGATGAAATCATACTACCTAATGTCCGTGATCTAGGCGTTAAGACTAGTCTCTCTATATCCGTTGATGTCGACGTCTATAACGTACGCTACCTAGGTAACTTAGCTACCGACGCTGTCGTTAAAGCTAAGCGTAGAGACAGGTTAAGATAGCTTCGACCGGCGAAGTCGTAAATTCTTCTTCGCCTAGCGTTCGTATGTATAGTTAGAGGTATAGGCGTTGTCGACGAGGTAACGTACTAGCTTACCGTCTATTAATATAGAGATAACGAAGTGTCGTAAGATCGGGGGACGCTCTAAGGCGGCCGTAACCGAAAGTGTCGACACTACCGGCATCTCGTATATTATAGTCAACGGCTATTTAGCTAACTAGGGCGGAGGCGGAGGTTTGACTATAACGGTATAAGAGCCTTTTACGGGGATGATAAAAGGCGGAGCCGCTGCGTTTAGTAATACCGGAGGTCTAATAGGAGGGTCTTTTCCTACGGTTATACGAGGAAGTAGAAAGTCTACGCCCTATCCCTTATACGTAGGGGTAGAGCTCTTTAGTTTCCCGC
The DNA here is from genome assembly GCA_002116395.1 of Ramularia endophylla. NCBI lineage: Eukaryota > Fungi > Ascomycota > Dothideomycetes > Mycosphaerellales > Mycosphaerellaceae > Ramularia > Ramularia endophylla. The sequence continues at coordinate 2,240 of MWSQ01001238.1, read as the reverse complement.
CGGTTACTTACCGTGTTCGGTGATAGCGAGAGCGCTTGTCTTTAGCGGCTTCTACTTCTTCTTAGCCTCGCTTCGGCGATACGGAGCCTAAGGACACTTCTCGTTATTAAAGCGACCGTATCCCTCCTATCGACAAGTAAAGTAGTATGTTCGAGCTTTAAACTCCGCGGCTATAAGAGGTACCTATTCCTTGCTAAGGGCTAAAGCTTTCTAGTCGTAGTCCTTAGGGATAGAGGCATTCGTCTTCTCTAACGTTGTGAGTCGCGTACTAGTGCTAGCGCTAGTACTAGAGCCGGTGCCTACTACTAGGTTCGTACTAGTGCCTATACTAGTAGGTACACGGCTACTAAGAGCGGCTAGTGTAACTCTCGTGACTATCCCCTCGCGGATGTACGAAAGCTTATACTTACGGAGGCAAGTAACTAGTTCCTCGACCTTGTCGAAATCCTTACCGCGAATGTCTCTACGACAAGTAGGATTAAGGCGATTACGTAGTGCTTCTAGTAAGGCCTCCTCGTTATTACGAATAAGGGGGGACAGATATAGACGGAATAATAAAAAGCGGTTCTAGAAGTCGTTAAAACCCTCCTTTACTCCCTATACTAGAGACAGGAACTTAGTACGCTTTCGCTAGGTCTCGTATCGGTTAGTATAGTTGTCATCTATCTTAGTGAATAGATTATTAACAGACTTGAATCGGCCTTCTATAAAGTCGTATAGTAGCGTGTTGTACGTATAAGAAGTCGTGTTGTTAAAGGTAAGGGCTAAGCGGTTACGCTTCTCCTTACCGCGAAGGAAGAGTTTCTACTTTACGGCCTACTCCTTATAAGGAAGTAGGTCCTTCTTAGGGTTACCTATAAATAGCTTTAGGGCTTCGAAGGGATTACGCTTACGGCGATATAAGTGTAAGCGAGAGCGCGAATCCGACTCTAAGCGTAAGCGGCGCTTCTTCTAGTCGCGCTTAGAGCGGCGACGTAAGCGACCGTCGTCGGACGAGTCAGAGGACGAGCTAGAGTCGTCCGGTAAGGACTAGCTACTACGAAGGTTTATATACTATTAATCTTGCTTCTACTTCTTTAGTAGGTCGTTGAACGGAGTAGTCGCGAAGGAAGTCTACTTAACCTTTACTAGTATAGCGCCGGCGGAGGTCTATATGCCTTTCGCTATCTTCTACGTATACGGGGTAATCTTACGAGTACTAAGATCATTAAGTAGTACGCGGACTGTACGTGTTAGAGCGACTAGTTCGTCATCGGAGTCGTCTAGGAACTAAGAGAGCTCCGGGTTGACTATGCTCGCGGGTAGTGTTACGTTCTTTAAGATACGAAGATCGTAAAGTAGCTCTTGTCTAAGCTCCGCTAGCAAGGCGTTAAGCTAGTTAGCACTAGTATGAAATGCCTTATTAGTAGTAAGTCCGATGCCTTTAGTGTCTAGGAACAGGTCCTATATAGTACCGTAGTGTCCTACGACTAGGTAGAGGTCCTAGGCGAGGATGAATTAAACCGTAACGCCTTTTAGCTTGTCGGCGGTTGCCTTAAGTTCGGAGCGGGCTGTATCGCGCTCCTCCTTATAGCGGTCTTTGACTTTGCCGACTTTACGGAGGACGTTCTCTATATCGTTAAGTTTACGAAGGAGGGCGCCGTCCGTCTAGTTACCGCCTAGTCTCCTAGTAACTATAAGAGCGTCTTCGAGTTCGTTCTACTTATCGTACATCTCCTCCTCGAGCTGTTCTACTTGATTAAAGTAGTCGTTACGCTAAGTACGGATGCCGCGCTACGAGGACGAGAGTTTCTCGTACATAAGCTTTACATTGTCTAAGGTGTCTAGCTACTTCTTAGGCTAGGTAGTGACTTTGTTAACTAGATCCTTAGAGGTCTAGATGTCACGAAAGTAGGACTTATTATATATGCTCTTAAGGGTCCCGTTGTCGTCTCTAGATAAGATGACGGTCTAGTACGGGACTACGTACGACAGATTAAGCGTAGGGCCTCGTCGGCCTCTCGTGCCTTAATCATCGTAGGTTTATAACCGGTTACTACGACCGCGCGCGATAGGGCGTAGTTTTAGTGTCTTATAGAGGATCTCTACGATGTCCTCCTCCGTCTCTTCTTAATCGTCTCTATAATAGAGAGATTCCTTAGGTGGCTAGTCTATAACTTAGTTACGGTAGACGAGAGGGCGAGATTAAAAAGGGTTAAAATTGTCGTTACCTTAAGTCTATAACCTACCTTAGGTCTATG
>KZ109475.1:0-16434 GCA_002116395.1 Ramularia endophylla | reverse complement strand
CTAGCATCTTCTTTACCTAAAAACTTTATACCTAAAGGCGACAATAACCGAGTCCCGGTTCTAAACCCTAAACCTATTAAGCCTGTTTTATTATACTATATAATAATCTAACGTTCGTATATAAATATATAACGGACGTTCCTAGAGAAGTTATAGCCGCTTACCTATAACTTACCGGGCGTAATAAAAAGTTTTTCTGTTTTATATCGATACGTCCTACGATTCTACTATTACGAACGTCCTCTCTACTATTATCCGATATATATCTAACCCTACTATAGTACTACCGCTATATAACTAACAACTCTTTCTTAATATTACTAGGACACCGTCGTACCGGGTAAAATCCTTAAACACCCTTAAACTTCCTTAACTCTTCGGTACCGTACTAGGGAGTTAGTTAATAACATAAAGGATAGATTAGACATAAAGGAAATTTAGCCTATAGGTAGGCAGTTTTTAGTGTAGGTATAGAGGAGGAAAGCTATAAGAAAAGCGGTGTTTTCGGTGTACGGACGTACCGGGCAAAGGTTCCTCCGGGGACCGGTTATACCGGGCATACGGTGTAATACTTACACCGATGCACCGGGCAAAGGCAATACCGATGGTTATAGTTAGTTCTATACAATACAATCCCCTCTTTGCAAAATCTCCTCTTTCTCCTGTTCTTTTCGTTGGTTGTTTTCTATCTCTGACAGCACCAATGGACTGATCCACCAGACTTCGCGGAGGAGCATTCGGACCTCAAAGAAGCTACGAGATATTCGATGTTCTGTTGACGATGATAGCGGCGGCCCCGCGGTCATAGGAGGGCAGAGTAGTATACTGTGCGCCAATAGTTGTGTGATCGCCGATATCAACCACAAACCACGCACACCAAAGTAGTTCTATGCCCATGCCATGAGGGAACACGTGGAGAATGACTTCCACTTTCCACTTTCCACTTTCCACTTTCCACTTTCCACTTTCCACTTTCCACTTTCCACTTCACTTTGCAGCCGGTTCCTGAGATGGACGGGCTTTGAAGAGATCATTTCTGCAAGATGGAGGGCAGTGTTGCTTGACTGGCCCATCTCATGCGCCGTGCTGAAAGAGTCCTCGTTTGGATCGGTTCGCTGTTGCTGCTTATGAGCTGGCCGAGGCTGCGTACGACATCCATGGATGCTGTCAGTGGCTGCTCGACCAGACACCTATCGCGGTGGACCTTGTCGAAGTACGTTGTACTGGGAGCTTCATCACAGCTGCGCACATTCGCACATGCGTTGAATACCATGGGAACGAGAGCAAGGAGCTATGCGAACTGTGTACTCGAATCTGGTGCAAATGTGATCAGATTGGCTAGGTTCTGGCACAGCTCATGTAGATGCTGTTGCTGAGAGGAACGAGCCTATTCGACCCGGAGCACATTTTCGCCAGGATGGCAGCGGCTCGAGGGCGGGCACAAGTACGATTCTGTGATTATCTGAAGCGTGGGGCCGTCTGTGTTTGATCTACAGGACAACGTGTCTCCACGCGCAACGAGCCGAAGCCCTAGAATAACTGGAAACCCCACCGCCTCAGTCACAAATTAAGCGTTCAAGCGACAACTTTTCGAATGTGTCAAGTGTTGCGCTGTGTGGGTGGAGCATGTTAATTGAAGACATCGCGTTACGAATTGGCAAGTAATGAGGACGCATTCGACGCAAATATCATGTGTTTGTGAGAGTCTCAGATGTGCAAGCGGAGCGAATCTGCCCAGAAGGCAGGCGCTAACGATACAGCATTCATAGTGTCAAGTGTGACGAGACCACGAGACGCATAGGGCTGAAGAGAGGTTCAGCTGGCATTCCAAACGGATCAGCATATAGTCTTCAACCTAACCACACATACACCGTGATGGGCTAGACGAGCCGGGTCGATATTCGGACGACATTCGCTTCACATGCACAGTGATGCTTCCCCGCGATCAAGACGCGCATGCGAGCTTTCGTCCAGTCGAAAAGGTTGGGAGAATGGCGGAGGACTCTCGGGCGTACCTAGGAGTATCAGCTGTGAGCCAATGCCAGTCTGTTCAACAATACTAGGAGGTAGGTAAGCAATTGCCTAAATTTCAATGGAGATTCGCCACTCAAATCTAGTCGTGCCTGGCTATAGCCTATGTCCAACCTGTATGTGTGCATTTCTAATAACAACTTCGCCGAAACTTCTCCCTCTGTTTACAAGCTGTGGGTCGCGGAATTTGTCGAAGAGTTGTTCGTGAAGCGATTGGTAAGGTGAGGGACTCAGGAGGGTCTTGAGATGGGGAGTGCGGAGGGATCCAAGATCTATTGTGACGAAGCCGCCCTCGCTGACATACACTCGAGGCTCGAGCTCCGGTGGCACAGGCGTGGTAGAGATCGCAAGCCTCACAACTGACACCCCATCGTTCCAATGGTTGCCAAACATCTGCTGAACTGAAAAGGCTCAAATTAACCATGTCCATTATCGCTAGAAGCTGTTGCATTGATATCCTGCTCCGACCATGGGATTCGTCATTCTTCCTTGCTCGAAAATCCTCGAAGAACGGTCCCGGCAGTGCTGGCAATTCGGTCGCCGTACAATGAAAAGGAAAGACCGGAGCTCTTCTGTGATCTCTTCATGAGTACCTTGTCCAGCCAGGTTTCACCGTCTCAAGGAATGGCGTCAAAGTGTAGGCAAGACAGGCGACAGACACCATCTCTTACTCCCGCTTTGCACGCCGCCGAAGCCAGCATTTGGGCATTGTTTGTTGGGTGAACCAGACATTTCGGACCTTCCAAGTTTCGTCGTTCACAAGGCTAACGTCGAAATGTCGAACAAGTAAGGGAATGATCTTGCGCATCTCGATCCTGCTTATTTCGCGACCAATACAGGCTCGGCTACCGGCTCCGAAAGTGAAGAAGGACCTGTCCATGAGTGCCAAGTGTTCGGGGTCGGCTTCTAGCCAACGTTCTGGTCTGAAGCTATGTGGGTCAGGAAAGATCTCAGCATCGTGCTGCAACACCCACGGGTTGATGCCGACGATGGTCCCACCCGGGATGTGTTGGCCACAGATCGTAGCTCCCGCAGCAGGGACATGCCGCTCTAGTAGGAAGCCGACCGAGGAGTGGAGACGCATCGCTTCCTTTTCGACGGCGTTCAGATAGGGCAGAGCACGAGCTTCCTTGTCGCTGATCATGTCGCCGAGCCTCCCAGCCGTTGTTTCATCGTCTATTTCTCTTTGAAGTTTCTGCATCTCTAAAGTGAAGTATAAAAGGTAAGCATAGGGCCTAGACAGCGGAAAGCTGTGGGAGACGAGCGAGACACGCTCTATATGCCTTCCACACTTCGGTTTGCTTACTGTCGGGATCCTTCATCAAGAAGTACAGGATGGCACGCAAAGCAATCGCCGTCGTGTCGCTACCCGCAAAGACCTGAACTTCGATCAGCATGCGTACTGATTTGAAAAGCACAGCTCGAAATCACTTACGTTGGTGCTCAAATGGGTCACGACATCTCGTGTGCTCATTTTGAGGGGATCCACTGACTTGACTGCGGCCCATTTTGAAAGCATGTCGTTGCCTACACGGCCTTCGTTCATCTCTAGCTCACCATCTCGCGAAATTTTCGTGCGACTGTTGATAGCTTTCAGAGTAAACACGAGGACTTGATTCCAAAGTTCCATCTGTGGCAGGACGATAGGGAAGATGGGGTTACCGAGCAACCAGGGATGCATTTCGGGGACCTGACCACAAATGGCGGCGTACGATAACATGCCATCGATGGCTGCCATCATTCCGTCGACATCACCTCCTTGATCGAGGAATCCGAGCTTCTTCTCGAAAGTTAGCTCACCGACGACATCGAAGGCTGCAGCATATTAGCATGCTGTTCATGACAGAGTATGACAGTGTACAAACCATAGTACTGAAGCCAGCTTCCGAGATCTACAGGCTCATTTCTATCTGAGAAATCGCCCAGTTTCGATATGAGCAGTGCTGAGCAGTCATCAATGGCTGGCTCCATTTTGAGCAAGGCTTCCAAGCTAAACGTATGGGCAATCTTTCTCCTCTGCTCCCTATGTTCATTCTCATCCCGCGTACTGAACAAATTCATCTGGGGTTGCTTCTTCCACGAGATTGACTGGATGGGATAAAAGGCGGTTTTGGTAAAGTCTCCCTTGATATTGTAGATCTTGGAAATCTCTTTTGGGTCAGCGACGGAGATGACATTCGGAGCGATTCTGACGAGGCTGCCGTGTTTCTTGTGAAGCTTTATCGCCGTCAGGTGAGCCTGTCCTTGGTAGACGTCATAAAGTCGCCAGAATTTGGTGTATGCGGCAAGCTTCGGACCGGGTATCTTGCTCAAGCCATTGTACTTGTTTCGGAGCAACGAGAAGAAGAGAGCAAAAGCAAGTAATGGCAGAGCGTATGTCTTGGCGAGAGATGTATATTCACTGAGCGACATCATGTTGGGCATGTATAAGGAGGTGGCAACGCGAGCCAAACGTACACAGGTGGGCAGGCTTCGCGACAGCAACATCCTTATTAACCATCGCAAGCAAGAGCGGGGGTTGCCCCTCTGCCTGATAGTCAAGATCGGGTACGTATCCCAATCGGAAGTGATACAACATCTGACATCTGACAATGCCAGCATTTCTGTTTGTTGCTATTCCATAATTGCGGCCCATTCTCTTTTGCCGATGTCAAGTCCAGTATGGGTAGGCCAAGTGCCAAAGGCTGTAGCTGAGTATCAAGTGCGGCCATGATCATGCTGTTGTGCGTGTGATGGTGGTCGTGGCGGAAGAGGCTGTGGAGATGTAAGGTGAAGTCCCGCCTCCCGGCTCCTTTCCGGCGAGCGGGGTCGGCTTAGAATAGTTCTAGCGCACAATGGCAGGTATCGTTCACAGCAACAGCAACCCAAACATTCATGACAAGATGCATGTCGATGCGTCCATGTTGCTTTCAGACCTTTGGATCAACTATTGTTGTCCAAGGTCCTTCCGGGTGTCTTTTCTCCACCTATGCCGCCGCCGCCGCCCTATCATCAGTTTCGCGTCTCCCAATCTCTAGGACATCGAATAGTCTGAAGCGAAGTAGTTCTAGAGCACCTCGAAAGGTGATACTGGTGGCTCGACAGTGGATGAACCGTTGGCCACACTGCCTTGATATCCGACTGGGATGCATTGGTGAACAAATGGACATGCAGTCACTGGGAGCCTGCCTCGAGCACCAATGCCGGATCCCCGTGCGATGGCCAGACACCATACCAAAGACAATTCTTCTCAATCGGCACTGCTGCTGCTGCTGAGAGTCATGAAATGAGCATGGCTTGTGGCCTCTGATCCAGGCTCAGATCTGATGGTGGCATGAACTGGACCGGATGTCTCTGGTCCGTACAGCTCTTGGGCATGGTGAAGCTCAACCGACGAAGGGCGGACCGATGGCGTTCACATGCTCCTTGGCCCAACTGGCTATAGTCGCTGCTAGACTGACGCCCCTGGATGTATCAATTCACTCCGCTGCGTCGAAAGCTTGATTCTCCATAGCCCATCTCCCTTTCTTTGGTCTTCGCCGCCATAACAGAGAGACAACATGTCATTCCACCCACATGCTCTCGGCTTCAGCAACGCTTCGACGAACATGTGGTGCGCAAGCGTCGGAGTGTTACAGTCTATCCGTGAGCAGTAACTATGCGTGGTAAATCAACTGGCCACAACACACTCGACACTACAGATACATGAAAGTGAGCCGTTCTCCGTCACGTCACGGATTCAATAATGTAATATAAGTAGGGGAAGATACTCAACAACTGTCGGTTCCCGAACACACAAAAGTATTCATGCTTCTGGACCCCCGAGCTGCCTTTTCTTCCACGGCGCGCATATACCAACAATGCAAGTCTTTAACAATCACATTCGGCCACAGATACATGAATAACGAGCCATCCCGTCCGCTCTGGCATATCTAAGCATGTAATCGCCAGATCAGTAGTTAAGTCGGAGACGATTAGCGAATCCCTGGTGCTGAATGTTTTGTTTTGCCATGCTAGGAAAATTTTCTACTGTCGGCTCCATCTCGGAGTACTCTAGTCAATCTTTTGCTGCCGAGATTCTACCTCCCGTTGAAGTCAGGCTCTTGGACTTACTTTGTTTGCAGCGTGTAAAGTTGTCTCGTAGAGATATGTGTCGAAGCTGCTTCCCGATCGGGTAGTTATTGTGAGTGAATGTGGGAATTTTCGAATTCGAACTTGCCTTCACGTGACAAAAAATACTCTTACTTGGAGCTTACTTCTCCATGGACTGTCTGGGTCCCTTGATAGACATTCACATGCACATGCACATAGACAGAAATACTCAAATTCTGGCGTCGAGGTTCTTACAGTCCTCTGCTTCATGCATCTATACTACAAAGCTGAACTCTAAGCGTGGCAATGGGGTTCCTCCCTGCGACGTAGCTCTGGTTGGTTGTCGATGGAAAAGCAGATGGCAGGTGGCGATACCACTACAGAGCATCGGAATGCTTTGGTGTGATTGGCATCTGTGGACAATATGACCATGTCTCCAGTTTGAAAGGAAGATTGAAGGCGTCAAAGCTCTCCTCCAGCTCACCAAGCTTGTAGTTCCGACATCAAAACTTGGCTGCGTGGCTGGAGTTGGGGTAGCCATGCTGTATCCAGACATACGATGTGCTGAGATGTAGGAGTTGGACACCACCCCAACCCTAACCCTAAGACAGGAACTCACACCACGAGATGCGTCGTTCTAGATCAAAAGGATGGCATCAACACAGCGCTTTCGATGAGGTGCTAGTGTCAAATCGTCAGCAAGGACGATCAGCTGAAGAGGCCATTCGTAAAGGTCGAGCAATCTCCGTAAATCATCACTTTCGACGATTGTATCGTTCTCCAACAGCGGCCAGAGCTTTGGCACATATGCATGGCGGACGAGATTGTAGTCTTACGCCAGGAACAAAGCAGATCATCCGGAGCAAAAACCGCTTGTCAGCCGGGCTGCTCTTATTAATTGTATGACCGGCTAAATCGATCCTTCATAGCAGTCATCGGAGTGCCTATCATCTCGAAGCTCTCCGTCCACCTCTTCCTCAAGCCCGGACTGTTCACAGCCACCAAATGATCCGGCGCGGCCTCATAGTAGAAATGCCCCTCGTCATTGTTGAGTTTCCACCCCACACGATACTGGTCTCCAGAAGGTCCACACCCACAGGAACCAGCTAGCTTTTCGCTAGGAGGACTGTTGACGGCCAGCGAGAATAAGTTCATTGGCTCAGAAAAATCAGTATACCAGTCCGCGTGGGTTAGAAAATACACCAGGATGACCAGATTCATGAAAAATACCGCGAAAAGTATTATGTGGAAGGCTTTTTGGTAGTCCTGGTTTCCTCCAGATATGTACATTTCTGATCGAAGGGAGGCGTTGAAGTACTGATACTGCGGAGGGTCGATGATCGGTAGAGTGTAGTTCCACGGCTTGGTCGCGAATGGTGTGTCTATGATCGACTGGATTAGAGTGCATCCAGACAGCACAGCCAGTGCTTCGGCCATGGTTGGCAAGGCAGGGTTATACACGTCGCTTGTAGCAATCATCTGTGTAAGAACTCGAGCATTTGAGGCGTTGCCGTCGCTCACACCAGCACTCAAGGAAAGACCTATACAAGTTAGTATGAGCTCATTCGAATACGTGGTTGTGATCATACTTCTTGCCCAGCTGCCCGCGATATTTGGCCAATCTGCACTCAGTGTATCATTGCCGGTCCAGCTCGTTTCCGTACTCTTCCAGTATTGCAACGGATCAGACTCATCTTCACACACCGCCTCCATCATGGCACCACTGCTAGACGCATTGTAATGCGTCGAACAGTTGGACGATAAGCCAGCTTGTAGCTGACAAAGTGCATAGTTGTCGCCACCAAAAGCGGTCGTGGGGTTGCCACTATAGTCCGCCGGGCCACCCTTTCCCAGAATGTAGATTGTTTTTCGACCCCATGTAGCGATACCTGTGGTGTCGTTCACAAGTGTATTGAAATTGATCGGGAGCTTTGGAAAGACTGGCGGGAATCGAGCAGAGCCCTTATCCTCGCCCCATTGGAAGACATCATCGAATGGTGTGCCGTTGAGGAACGGATCTCGACCCGCGTATCCATAATTCTTTGGCCATCCCGCCCCTGAAGTATAGTTCCAACCATCCGGAGCTTCATCCCACAAGTCATAGACGAAAGGTTTGAGATCTTTCTGGTGGAGTGTCATGCATAGCACATCTAAAAATGAAGTATGGAAGGTAAGCATAGGTCCAAGACATTGAAGGCTGATGAAAGACATCCGAGCCATGCTCTGTATGCCTTCCATACTTACTAACTATTGGTGACGGCACAGAAGCGCGAATGTTAATTTGAGCTCCGTCCAAGTCGTCCGGCTGGACCAAGTCATTGATTGGATCCATTGCGGCCTGAATCACGCCGATGTGAGGCATAGCCATCGTCACATTGTTAACAAAACGTGGCCCGTCGATCGTTCCATTGAAGGCGGTTATGTTCTTCTTGTTGATCCACGGCGCCACCACAGTAGTGTTGTCTTGATAGAGAGCATAGCCTATTGGTCTCAGACTGACGTTTGAGCTTCCAAAGCCGCTGTTGATCACATCGCTCCAAGTTCCAAGCCTAATGAAAGTTCAGTACAATTGCGGATGTTGGGCGGCTGAGTAACAGACCAAGTATTATAGTTATGATAGGCCATTGCAGCATGCTCAATCTCGTCGCAGGCAGTCGTCCGAGCTATGCCATCGTCGTCGCTATCGTACTGTGTTGTTATGGGAGTTTTGCAGCTATCTGATATGTAGAACGTGTTGGCGAAGGATGCATGGACAAGCCCTCCAAGCGTCTGCGATGTCCAGCGTGAGAATTTCAGCTGTGGCTGAACTAGTGCAGTCGCCTGTGATGATAGAAATTGTCAAAAATTGATCATGATGGTCGGCATTTATAGGACGGACTCACAGCGGAAGTGTAAAGTATCGCAGCAAGAGTTGCCAACAATGATACCATCCCCAGCATCGATATAGCAGCATACCGAACGCTCTCCCAGTTGGTGAGCAGAGTGCCGGGCTGCATGACCCATGTCCTCATGGACATCTCTGCTAAAGTCACGCCACGTGCCTGCTCGAGTTTGAAAGCTCTTCTTGCCAACGCCTGACCGATGAACGCGACGACTACAGTAACGAATGACAGCTCGATCAGCTTGGCAAACATTGTGGTGAGAAAAGCTGCCATTGGAGGGCTGAGTCCTCCCGACGGAGGTAGACTGCTGCCGCGCAAAGCAATGCCCAGGAAGATACCTGAGAATATACTGGAGAACACGGCCAGTATCAGGATCAATACAGCAACCCAATTGCTGAATTTTGAGTGCTTGACGCCTTGGGTGCTTTGACAGTGGTGATGTGGCTCGAAGTCATCATAGCGGGAGCGCACGGAAAGTAGTCCAGCATCAGACCGTGCGTATGTAGAAGGCGGCAGTGTCGATTGGAGTGAGATTCTGGAATCTTTGTTCATTGCTTTTGAGGCAACGTACGACGTGTCGAAGTCGGCGAAGGACTCATTAAATTGGGTGCTGCCAGACATGCCTCCAGTGACAGGCGGCGAGGCCATGGAGCCCTGTCCTGCAATGCCAGTCTTGATTGGTGTGTCTGGGTTGCGTAGATTGGGCGGCGTGCTAACCTTTGCTCCCGGAGACATTGCGATTCCCAGTCCATGGTGTCCAGGTGTCGGAGCTTCATCTGTCATGGAATCCGTAATGTCTCGGGTGATGGTGTCCTCACTGAAGGAAACCGAATGGACGCGCTGGTATCCAGGTCGGTGTCTGGCGGCGAAGTTTTGTGCAGGACTTGGCAATGCAGTCACTTTGGGAGAAGGAGTGGGCTTTGGAGATGCTTCTTCCAACAATCCATGTTGTTCCGGACGACTCGAAGACGACGACGACATTGTTTGCTACATGTACATGTAGTTGTAGCACAAATGGCGAAAAAATCAATGCTCGGCAGATTGCAATGTAATATGCATCCAGCCGTCGGGTTCAAGAAGTGAATTGTAGCACGGCAGACCAGGAAATGAGGAGCGCATCCTTTTCAAGACAACCCAGACGCATTTTGCCCGCAAGGCTGAGGCTGCGGCTGCGGCTGGAGACGGGTTGAATGGGAGCGGACTCAGCGGCGACTCAAGTTCAGGCCGAACTGACCTTTCATGTGGCGCCATCTCAGCCAGCTAAAAATGCCCAAAGATTGGAGAACAGAGCGGAAGAGATGCATGCTGATGGTGCATGCAGCGGGGTGATTTGAGATGCAAGCCATCGCTTAAGATCTGATCCCACGGCCTCGCCGCGGCACGATTTGCCTCTTCATCGCTCTTGATTTGGAAAGATGTAAGTCGTGGTACTCGGCGACGGTATTGACAGCAGCCCGAGTGCAGCCATCGTGTGCAGCTCGTGCGCTGTGAGAACAGTGGGTGGAACCTGGAAGAGAAGGAGAGAACGTGGTCTCCTATTAATAGTTCCAGACGGCTTCCTCCGCAAGCTAGAACCAATTTGGAGCATTGAGTGGGGCACAAAAAGGAACAACTCCAGCTTCAGGATTCCGTACCTCCTAAGGTACTGCATGTCACATCCTCATCGACACCCTGTTGAGTCCATCCAAGCAGTGAACAACGGCGTTGAGGCATGATCTGAGCCACATCAAGGATGCGCAATGCATCACTGACATATCCACAGCTGCAACAGTAGCATGCGGCAGAGGAACATACTTCGATTCAAGTCAATTGTGTTCCGGTCGCCAACTTACACGTACCCAGTGTGCCGGTGCGGTGTTGAGGTGGGTAAGACGTCGAAGAGATTCTGCTTTGACGATGGTACCTTCTCCCATACACAAGTGGTGCTTTCTTCAATATAGGTACCTACCGATCTAAACAAGACCATCCACACATCACTTAGCATATTTTCAGCAGATTTCCGCATCGCTCTATCTAGCATAAAGACATCATTCTTCCATTAATGACCTACGCCATGGATGCCATGGTCAAGAAGCTCAGAGAAAGCACATCGCTCCGACCATCACTCCCGGCATCGACTTCCACCGATCGCACCGATGACAGCGAACGCAGCGTCATGACCGAGATTCAGGACGCCGTGAGAGCCCACAACAAGGCTAGAACTCCCCGTGGTTGCCCGCTCGTTCAGTGGGACGCTGAACTTGCAGCAATGGCTACCGAGTATGCAAAAGTCCTGGCAATCTCAAACAAATTGGAACCTTCGGGTGTTCAAGGTCAGGGCGAAAATCTACTCGCAAGTGCCGCCGAGAGCTATTATGTCGATGCAGTGGATGTCTGGCTCGCCGAGATGAACAAGTACGACGGAGAGAAGATTGCTGAGGGCAATCTGAGCGAGTTTGGCCGCTTCAGTAGGCCATGATGTGTTTCTGGCTTTCAAGCTCTGCTGATGGACAATATCTCAGCTCAATCCATATGGCACTCCTCAACACACCTTGGCATGGGCAAAGCCAGGTCAAGGTTAGGAACCACATACATTGTTGCTCGCTATACCCCTCCAGGCAACATTGTTGGCGAAAAGCCATATGTGTGCTGATAAGCTTGGACGTCTCGGCCTGAGCGAGAGAACCTATGATGATAGCAACGCTGAAGTCCTATAGCTTATTCTAGTCCTGGAAAGCATATCTGAGACTCTCAGCAAATTCCAGCAAAAAGCCTTGGTCTCAATTTATACCTTCCAAAAAGCGGCCCCCGGTCTGCTGGTTCGTGGAGGTCTGCTGTAGCAATCTGCTTATTTCATCCACAGACGAGTCGATATTCGAGGAGAAGCTCTGAGCAGCGGCGTTGTGATCGCCAGGATGCAGCTGCATGCCAACATCTTCCTGCCGATCAGCATCATTTGATATGCTTTCCGCAAGCGCGTGATGGTCCCCGGGGTGTAGCTGCATATCTAATGGCGCTGTCGAACTTGGTGCTGAATCGATGGAAGCTCCTCCCACAGCGACTCGCTGTGAGGAAGTGTCTGACGGTGGCTTCTCCTGCTCCAAAACGTCCACGTTGCTGTTGGCTGGAGGTGTGGTAGTATCATGGACAGTTTGCGCTTCACCCAGCTCATTGCCGTCTTCCTTTAGCGCGTTTTGTAGCTCGTCGCCCCACAGCAGCGTGAAGTTCACATTGAAATACATGTCCCCCGTCTGTCGATTCTTGAAAACATATCTCAAACAATGAGTCTTGTCTCCAACATACTTAATGACCTTGAGACTGAAGCCCGGCAGCTTCAGCATGAACTTATTATCATTCGAAGTAAGCCACAGCGCCATTTGGGAAGAAACTGGATCTCACTCACGTTGCCAAAATCCAAGAAACCGTTGTAGAAGTCCTAGAGAAGGATAAGCACCATCACATAAAAAGAGCTTCCATGCATCAAGACTCACTCCGCTGTAAGTCCGGCCCTTTTCGAAGACAAAAGATTGCCGGTTCTTCGCTTCTAGAAAGAATTTCCGTCGCTTCTCGTTATCACTGGGAAGAGCAAGCTTATCTCTGATGTCTCGACCGGTGCCATCAGCACCCTCATGCATCACACCTGGGCTCGGGAAGTCTTGACCGTCCTTTACCATCTCGCCAACTCGCAGGGCAAACCAACAACTTAGACTGGGCCCATAAAGCCACGGCTCATCTGCGTATGCATCACAAGACAGACCAGGATCGATGAATGTTTTGACAATTCGGAATGCAGTATTGAAACCTGATGAAAGTCAGTGATGCGGGAGTTGCTAATTCGTATTGTGTATTACCGGGCGGTATTCGATCCCTGCCACAGAACACTGTTAGCTGTGAGCATGTAAATTTCTCCCCAAGGTCAGCGTGACGCTTTTAACGAACCTGACGGGATGGTCAAAATCATTGCCCCAGACCGTATCCACGCTTGGAATGTCTTGTTTTGGAACAAAGCTAAAGCCAAGGGAGTACTGGTCTTTTGAATGCATTGGATCCGCAAAGTATTCTTGCGCCGTTCCAGGACAAGACGACGGCAGTCCCCGGAAGCCTTTGACCCTCACCACTATCTTAGCCACCATGAAGCCATTCTCTATAATGGTCGGTACTTCGGTATTGACTCTGACAATTTTGTGGGTACTTTTATCGTACGCAGGTCCTGCGGTAACGATAAGTCGATATTTATCTCGTTCTCGCTGCACCTCAGGATCCAATTCCGAGACTTCCGAACCTCCTTTCAGCTTGGCAATGGAGGATGCCATGCCCGATGCCATGTTTGGCGGTATACTGTCAAGATGGACAAATTGTTGGTGTTATTGCGAGACGTGACCGCGGCGGATTGAAGCTTGAAACCTTGTAAACGTGCAGTGACATGGTGACGTAATCCTTCATGTACACACTGCAGTGTTCCTCAGTTGTACAGTGATTACTACGTATTGGACGAAGTAAAGCGAGACGTTTGCCAAAGTTCAGGGCAGAAGGTGTACATACAATCGAAGCGGGTCATGCCTCACTATATGTGGGCCTGGGCTTGTATGCGCTGGTAGCACAAGTACGAACTTGACGATAATGGCATGAGATACGACGGCGACAGCGACGACGACGCTGATCGCATGCACCAAAGATGTAACGTGGCAACGCACGTAGGCGGCCTGTCTCAATATCGATTTGGCAGAGCCAACTTCAGCACTGGACCTGATCGGTTTCCTTGCATTGTGCTCTTGCACGAAAGGTCCTGCATAGCCAAAGAATCGGATCCGGGTGTTAGGTACCAAGATTCTCGGTTTGCGTGATTCATCAAGCTTCATCAGCAGGAACAAGGCGTCTCAAACAGTATGTAACTATAGTAGAGCGCGTGATTGCGCAGGACCAGAAATTCATCAGAAGCACAAGTTCGATTCATCGACCGCTGGCTCGTATACTGATGACCATCAATGGCGTATTGTTTTGGCCTGCGACATCGTCTAAATCCGGACGAAACAATGCTCCGTCGGTGGTGGTTTCGAACACAACCATGCAGTCCAGTAGTCTCACTCTCGCTGACCAGGATAACAATGCCCTCCTTGAGCTGGGTTCCCGCTGAGCGTCCCTGAGCCGTTAGGGAATGAGGACGTATGGCACCCAGAAGCACGACCGAGATCAGCAGTCTCGCTGACTGGGATAATGCTCGAATGTGGCCCACGAGGCGATGCGCCTGTCCTGGCGGCAGTAATCTTGGGATAATGTGCGTGCAAATACTTTCAGACTGGGCGGGTTGAGCAGCGCGTTGCTGATGTTGATTGCATCGAAAACCCAGTCACTGATAAGCTGCGCGGAGATACTGAGTGTCAGGAACGCACGGTCAAGACCTCAGAACCCAAAGTCTTGCCTTATCGACTTATACCGGATGGACATTTCGAGAAGCCGCGCTCGGGACATTCAGCAATCGCCACTTTTGGCTGTGCGTGAGTGCGTTACAATGTGTTATAACGTGCAAGACGCCGCGCGACACGTCTAGGGAAATGCCTGCCAGTTGACATGCATGGCAAGGCTCGACAGCGCAAGATGATCTTCATCAAATGCTTGTTGTTTCGGCTGGGAATTTGGCCGTCTGTGCGGAACCGAAGGCGTCATGGCAAATTCAGGCATCTACCTGCTTTGTATGAACAGTGTCGGTATTGTCAACGCGTGCCGAGATCCGCAAGCCTCAGAGAGCAGCTAGATGGTGTTGTATACCAAGACGCCGGCTTAGTCTCTCGATTGAGAGCAGACCAAGACCAAGGGAACTCTCACGCCAAGGCGCTTGACAGAGCTGTACTGGACCTTTGCGTACGAAGACGCTTCTAGATGGCAGCCTGGCAGGTGTCATTGCAGAAGTCGGCTAAGCAAACGCAGTCACGACACGCTGCGTCGACCAACACCACGTCGTTCGACGTCGACAATACCCTTCAGATGGTCGGGTGGCTGTGATGCGTAAGCTGAGCGGCTTTTGGGAGGACGGGCTTCATGACTCGATGATCTCGGTGTGGGCATGTGCTGGCAAAGAGCTGCAGATCTTTCGTGACTCGCATAGCGTGAGGTTGCGAGCAGGCAATGCCAGACGACAGCGACTGAACTCAGGTGCTGTGGCTAGACCTGGGGAAGGCGGCAGGTGGTGGATTTGTTGCCAACAAGATGGCGGGTGGACGAGTGTTTCGGAGACTTGTTGTGAGGACGAGGGCGTCGATGCGGTTTCAAAAAACACAAATACGTTGGCTTTGTAAACTAAGAGTGTGTCTACTTGGCCTGTTTATTAGCTTAATCAACTGCTTAATCCAATTAGCAACACCGTCTCCTTTTAAAACAACGGCTATATAGCTCTAATTGCTTATTACTTATCTTAACCTCGCTCTCGCTATATTCGTACCTATAGTAGTTTAGCCTCCGTAATAAGTAATTAGTACCTCTCGAGGTACTAGATTCGACGAAATAGCCTCTATTAGCGCCGCTCTAGAGACCTAGCTTCCGCGGATTCCGTACGGCGCGAGTCGTCGTCGATATAGAGAAGGAGGTATTAGTATTATTATTAGTAGCGTAGTAATAACTATAGCTCTAAAATCATTATCCGGTACGCTAGTAGGCGCGAATCGATCCGGTACGCTAGTAGGCGTAAAGAAGATACTAGTAAAGCGAGGTAGGGCCGCCGCCGAGGTATATAGCTCGTAATATTAGAGTATAAAGAACTATCGCTAGGCTAATAGCTAGATCGAGTCTATATTAAAGGTATTAAAGCGGCTAAAGGACTATAGCTTAATATAATATAATAACTAGTTTACCGGTAAAGACTATACGGAAGTTACGAAGAAGTTATACGACAAATATAAGCGTTTCTTTACTACTCGTTAGGTTAAGAATAAGTAGAATAACCTACGTATAGCGTATACGCCGTATACGCCTTATAAAGCGTATACTAGTAGCTAGGCTAGCTATCCTCTACGCTATAGTAATACGGAGACTAAGGACGAGTATTTCGTAAAGTTTCTAGAGTATATACTATAGCGTAAGAAATGTCCGCCGTTCGCCGAGTAGATATACGGTATTATCGGTACTAACGTCTCTTCTAGTGTCTATATAAAGGCTAGTATAGCGCTTAGTAATAATACTCTACCTCCGGATAATATAGAAGTAGACAATACGGCGGAGGATACGGCGGAGGATACGGCGGAGGATACTATTAAGGGCGCGGTCGACGAAGGGCTAGTATAGGATAACGAAGAAGCCTCTAAACTAGATATACCTATAGATGAATTAGTAAGGATAAAAGCGGCTCGTAATGCTACTAACAAGAATAAGGCGGCTAAGAAGGCGCGAAAAGACGCTGTTATTAAGAGTAAGGAGGGTTCGTAGTTAACGCCTTCTAACTTTAAGGCCTTAGCTAGTATACTTAGTCTATTCTAGTAGA
>MWSQ01001190.1:0-23270 GCA_002116395.1 Ramularia endophylla | reverse complement strand
ATTCTTAGCTAACTACTAGTTTAAAGGCACCTATTACGGCTGTTCCCCGAAAGGGTAAAGAAGCAATATACTATAAGGGTGTTATAAACAGGAATGACGTATACAACCGAGTAGTTAGTAGTATAGGTATGATATTACTTAAAGAGAGGAGTTCTCTCTTTAAGAGTACGAATATATACTCTATAGGTCTTAGTATTAGATTCGGCCCTCTTTCGGGTCTGAATCCGTCCTTCGGCCGCGCTGTCGGCCGGGTAGCCTAATACGATAGCATTAGTAGACGATTTCGTACGAGAGATGCTCGGTAGGTATATAGTTTCTAAAGTACGGACTACCCTAGAGAAGTACGAGCCTATACTCGGCGGCGATGCTATAGATAGCGCCGCTTCTAATTTAAGGCGTATTACGCCTATACTCGGCGGCGATACTATTAAGAAGGCAAATCTAGCGCTATAACGTATCTCGGGAATGCTAGAGGGTAGTATATAGTTATTAAGAGCGTAAAGAAGAGATAACGGGCGATTATAGCTATACGGAAGGGGAAACATTAATAAAGATATACTACATTTTGTTAAAGTATTAAGCTATAAAGACTACTATCCTCTCGTATTATCTTACGCTCTCGATGTATTCTAGGCCCTAGCCTCCCTCTAAGGATTTCTACTAGATTTCTAGTAGATTTCTAGTACGTTTCTACGTAGTAGCAAGATTTACTCTCTACGGCCCTAAGTAGCCCTAGTAGCCCTAATATCCGTTATTTACTTTACTAGGTCAGTATAATGCTACTACTCTATCTTTCTAGAGTGTTACTAGCTAGGCTTCTAGTACGTACGCTTAATACTGTTAGTATTAGGCTACTCGTCTTCCTACTAGCGAGGGCGCTTACTCGAGCTAATAGTAGACTACTTAATCGGGGCGGCCTACTAGGTAACTAGCTTCCCGGCCGCCTAACTACGGTTAGTCTTGTTACCGCTAAACTTTCCGCGCTTTTTAGTATCTCTAAGGGCCTAGTACTTTTCTTCCGCTCGGTCCCGCCTCTTACGTTGTTTCCGTAAAGCCTCGTCCTTACTACTAGAGCTTAAAGATAGGTCCTCCTCCTCGTCCTCGTCCTCGTTCTCCTCCTCGTTCTCGTCCTCGTCCTCGTCCTCGTCGTCCTCGTCCCCGTCGGCGTTAAGAGAGCGGGCGTTCGTTTTATCTTACTTAGACTATATATACTCTAAGTATAAGTCGTAAATAGACGGAGTAGCGGCTATAGTCTAAGCGGGCGAGGATAAAATACGGCTACGGTTCGGTATAGCAACTTTATTTCTAGTCGGTTTCTTAGTAGGCTTCGGCTTAAAGATGGCTTTAAGTTCCTATAGGCTAGCTTTAGAGTAGAGGTCGCTTACGGTAGTAATGTTATAGAGGGAGGATTACATTTTAAGTTTAACTAGCTCGTTGTCGGCGCGCGCGAGAAGCTCTATAGTAACTAGGTCGCGACGGTTTCTAAGTACTTTCTAAAGGGTGCCGGTATATATAGTATAGGTAACGCCTAGTTGCTTTACGTAGCTAGCTACTAAGGCTTACTCGATTACGGTAGTCATTTTCGGTAGTAGTAGTAGGCGATTGTCTCTAGGAGGAGGTCTTGTTCTATACGAGGAAGTACTGTTTAGAAAAGAAGTAGGAGGTTCTAAAAAACAAGAACAATAAGAAGTAAAATCTTATTGTTTGTTTACCTTTTTTTTTTCTTAATAGTAGAAATCAAACATAGTTACTTCTTTCGATCACTCGTAGCCTAGAATTTAAACAATATTACTTACTTCCGCCTACTTTCTTCGCTATTTCTAAGTAAGTTCGAACTATATACTACGACTAAGATGTTAACTACTAAGGAACCCTCTATACGTAATATAGAAGAGAGCATCGCGCTCCTCCGCGGCGCTATCCGTAAGGCTATAGTTAATCTACGGGACGAGGGAATAGCGTATCTTAAGGGAGTCGCTAAGTAGGACTTACGTAAGGTTAACTTCGAGGTAGACGTAGCTAACTACTAGGCTAATTACTTCGGAGATACTACTCTTAATACTATTAACGCCCTATACGAGAAGCCGAAGACTATTCTAGAGCTAGAAATATAGAAGAAAGGCTATAAGAAAGCCGTTAAGTCGTTAAAGGTCGACATTAATACCCTACTATCGACTAAGACTCTAGGCGACACTAATCCGATCCTAGACTAGTTCTTCGAGAAGTATAAGTCGGTCGTAGTAGCTCGGCTCGCGAACCTAGACGTAATCGACATAGATTAGATCGCCGAAGAGGAGCTCCTAGAGTAGGAGGAGTAGAACAAGGTAGCTTCTACGAAGAAGGGTAAGAAAGGTAAGGGAAAGAATAAGTACGGCGGAGGCGATAGCGGAGGTAGAGTTACTAGCGGACGGAGGAGCTAGTAGGATACTAACTTAGCGGACATAGAGATTCCCGCGTACGAACAGAATAGTTTTAAGGCCTTCGTAGCTAAGAAGTAACAAGGTTAGTAAAGTAGCGGTAGATAAAGGACACGAAATTATCTAGAAATAGTACTCTCTCTCTGTATTGTAGTGCGGATACTATAGTACCGTAGCGTATAAACCTCCTACTGCCTTTCTTTAGCTTAGCTCGCGGGCGCATAAAAGTTAGTTAAGCCTCTCTTGCAAATGAAAAGGCACTACGCTTTACATACCTTTTGTTGAGTATGATGTGTGTAGATTGCTACGTCATTTCTGGCTGATTTCTGTACATATACATGTAAGGTAGCCACACTGCATTTCTGACTGATTTCTGTAGCTACACTGCATTTCTGACTGATTTCTGTAGCTATACTACATTTCTCGGACGTTTCTAGACCAGATCTATGCAGTACGACATCGCAAACTAGACATTGCCAACGTAGGAAGCGAGTATTCGCCGCCTTGCGCGAAGACCTCGAGTGGTAGCAAAGAGCGCTACGCCATAGCAATGGCATCCGTATCCTCAAGGACTGAGTGATAAAATAATATAGAAATATGAGTGTAAGTAAGCGGGAGACGGTATTGCGATATCGGAGCCGAAATGAAAAAGAGGGAAGGAGCGCGACGGTGAGGTTGATGGTATACAACACAACATTCGGCTGCGACCGAATGCAACAGACTAGGCGTAGAGACCCCTTAACACAACTTTATCACCGACCCTACGCAAGCTCCGGGGGTGAAAAGTTGCTTTTAAGGTGCCAGTTTAGAGAAAGTATATGCGATAAGTACACTTCTCACCCGCTTCGCGGGTGAGAAGTGTACTTATCGTGGATGGCTAAGATTCATGAGTCTATGGTCGTATGTGCTCAGCACAGAATCAGGACTGTCTATATGCACTAGCTTTTTGGACCACTGCCGCTTTAGCCCAATCCACGCGAGATGTCCAATGAACGAAGCTCAGTTCGACAGCTCTGTTTCCCACAATCATCTTGCCAAACAAACTAACTCACCATAGAGCTGTTCATCGCAACAACCGATCAGCATGTTTCTCGTTGATATACTTGCCTTCATGTGGTTCGAAAGTTTGTAACACGGCTGTGGTCGGCGAGCAATGGCTTCAAAGATGTTTCTATATCCCCAAATCCTTCTTCTCGGTGTCCCCTACTGCTCTTATCCTCGCCCACAACCTTCCCAACCCAGCTTTCCCATCCGAAGACGAAACCTCAATGCCGCCAGAAAATTCGCTAACCTCAAGACTCTCTTCTGATCCAACAGCAGCTCCCCCAGCCGTCCCAATTGGCGACAAAACAGCAACAACCATCGAAGTCGCAGCCAGTGCCAATCCTGCTAGCCAGGTAGCTTCCAATCCTCCCAAATACGCCAT
The DNA here is from genome assembly GCA_002116395.1 of Ramularia endophylla. Classification (NCBI taxonomy): domain Eukaryota; kingdom Fungi; phylum Ascomycota; class Dothideomycetes; order Mycosphaerellales; family Mycosphaerellaceae; genus Ramularia; species Ramularia endophylla. Next base: position 19,427 of record MWSQ01001190.1, on the reverse strand, counting down.
GATAACATTCATCAAATCTTCTCCTTGGAATACAGATTGCAAATTACTGGCTCCAGTCGCCGTTACCAGATCGATATCTACCGCCGGGGATATAGCTGCTATGCCAGAGTAGAGCTTATTGTTGAAGATGCTTTCAGCTGCGGAGACGGATAGAGCACCGCTTATAAGTTGGAAGACTGGAAGTGTGTCAGTAAGGGGTTTGCACCGTAAGTAAGGGATGTAGGAGCGCACAAAGAACAGTAGCTGTTACGGTAGGGATGTCTTCCTCTTTAGAGGCAGCTTGAGAGACTATGATGGGAATCTGGACTGAGATGCCCACTCCAGCGCCGAAAAGGATTTGGTAGCCGATGTATTTTCCTGCTGAGGTGTTTTGTTCGAGGGTGTAGAGGAGACCTGCGCCGATAAGAATGAGGGTTGAGCCGAGGATTATATGGAGTTTTGGACGTTTAGTGTATTGGAGGAGGTAACTGCTGATTATTGTTGTTGGAGCTGATACAGTCAGTCATCGAGGAGCAAAGAGGGCATGATCGAGGAAAGCTTACCGCTTGAGAGAATCAATGGAAGGTTTCGGATTCCACTAGTTGATGGCGATACTCCTTGTACGCTTTGGAAGTATATTGGGAGGTAGTAGATTGTCAGGAAGTTGGAGGCGTTCATGCTGCGTTTCATATGTCGTCAGCTTGTGTCTGCCATAGAGACAGTAGGATGCTTGATGTCTTTGGGTAAAGCGTTCCGCAGACTTACAAGAAAATGTAGACACAACATGCGAGAATCGCCTTATTGCTTAGTATCCTCCTATTCACCGAGGCTCGATGATCTTTTTGCAAGACTTGAATCGTTGCAAAAGCCGCAGTGAGTAGAATCCACCCGACCAAACATCCAATAACTCCACCACTATCCCACCCTTTCGTCACACCACCCCATTGCAAAGCCAGCATATAACACACTAGTCCTCCCAAAATCGTACTCAGCCCCAGGGGATCCATCTGCAAGAGCACCTCTCTAATGGAAGCCCCTGAATACTTCGAAGCAGAAGGGGTAGTGAAGAAGAGCACAATAGCCGGAAGTGCAAATCCACCAAAGGGAAGATTGATATAGAAACACCACCTCCAAGACAGTTTATCTGTGAAAACACCTCCCAGAAGTGGACCAGCTACGCTCGCGAGACTATAGATTGCACCGAACATTCCAGCATAGGGGCCAATGCTGGCTGGAGGAACGATGTTGGCGAGGATTGTGTAGCAGCCTCCCGTTATTCCTGCTCCGCCTAGGCCTTGGATTGCGCGGCCGATGATCAAGGCGGTGCTGGAGGGTGCGACGCCTATCAAGAAAGAAGTTAGGAGGGGACGGTACAAGGAAGAGATCATATCTTACCGCAAACCACACTTCCAACCTCAAAGACTAGAAGAGCCAGGAAAAACGACCATTTCAAGGCGAAATTCTGATACATTTTACCCCAGAATGATTGAAAAGCGGCTAGAGTTAAAAAGTATGCCGATCCATACCAGCCTACGTCGTGCAGACTTTCAAAGCGATTTGTGATTTTGGGAATGGCTGTTGCGACGATTGTCATGTCTAGAGCCACGAGAAACATGCTCGTGTTCAAAGCTGCTAGAATCATGGCGAATTGGAAGCCGGTTGGGTATTGTGGTTCCTCTGGCTGGAATGCACTGTGGGCTACTTCGGAATCGTGGCTGGTGTCGCTTTTTTCTTGGGTGGCTTCATGGTTTGTTGTTTCGTTTTCAGTGTTGTTCATGTCCGGCCTCTTCACGTCTTCCTCCATGTCGCCTCGTATGGTGGCGCTGGTCGATCCGATAGGAGTCTCGAGTCTAGCCAGTAATTCGACGATGGATCAATGGTTTTTTGAAGATCAGAGGTCGAACAAACGCGATCTTCGTTGAAAGGTGATCGAATGAGAGTGGACTCTGCTGGGATATGCATCCGACGTCCGGCCGCAATTAGATCTATAACCCGACTACTCAGTTTCGTTTCACTCTCATCTTCCTATGAATATCTTCATCCTCTCTTCAGCATTTGGGCCTTCATCTGGGCGTATACCAGAAGTTTCTCTGACGTTCGTTGTGCTTCTGAGGAGGATCTAACTCGCCCCTGATTTCAGGGGTTGCCAAGGCTCCCTCTCAAGTCGAAACGACTGAGAAAAGAAAACGACGCATGGTCACATACACAAGACAGCACAGAAAGGTTCATCTGTGACCGCTCCCAATACCTCAACAAGTTTCCTGCACTCACTTAACACTCTTATTTCATATCTCAGCTACACGCCAGACATCAGTTCCCCAACTTGCTTGTCGCTCTCTCGCTTGCGAACCGTTACCCAAAAGTCCTTTTGCAAATGTACACCAAAGCATATAGTGCTCCAGGGCCTCAAAGCATCGACAATACTCATATCAAACCTCCTAACAAGCTCAAAGATCACCTTGTTCATCTCCTTCGCATTCACATTCATTCCCAAGCATTTGAATCTTCCATATCCAAATATCAACTCGTTGTTTCTTTCCATCATCTTGAGCTTCTCGTCTGACTTTTCATCTCCTCCTTCACCAACAAGAAGCCAGCGTTCCGGGCGAAAGCTGTCTTCATCCGGCCCGAACAGCTCCCTGTTACGATGCACACCGACCACCGAGATCCCCACGGACACATTGCCTGGAACTTGATACCCGCATATCACATCACCTTCAGGAGGCGTCAGCTTAGACGACAAGCCTCCCAGGGGCGGGTACCAGCGCAAGCCTTCTTTGATGCAAGCTTGGAGGTAAGGCAGTGTTTTGGCCAGCCCGTCTGGAACAATACTATCCGCCTCGACTCCTGCTTCATCAACCTCCGCTCTGAGTCGAGCATGGACTTTTGGGCTGGAGAGAATGCATAGTAACGTTGCCCGGAGTCCAGTGGCTGTCGATTCAGATCCTGCGAGCATTTGTAGAACACCCTCTTGTGCGGCTTGGGATTGACTAAGTCCGTTTCGCAGAAAGCTTCCAAGCATGTCTTGATTCTGGGGAGATCTCAGTTGACCAGACGCGTCAAATCTTTTGGCTACTTGAGCTTGTGTGATGGCGAACACCTTTCCCAGGCCAAGCTTGCTTTTATCGGAAGGTGCTACGAAATTTGCTATGCCACTGTTGATGAGGAAATAGAGGAACGACGGCACTGTGCAAAGACTGTAATGGTCAGTTCAGCAACTCGAAAGGAAAAGATCGCAGAGCTCACCAGAACGCCTTGGGGAACATGGTCTCCACTTCTGTCATGTACCCATGGTTGTCCCGATCATCCCTTAGATCATGGAACTTGTCATTGAAAGCGAGTTTACTTAAAACGTCAGTTGTGAAGTACTGTATCTTTCTCGCGAGATCCATGCGAATGACCTCTTGGCCAGGTCTCGAGACGTATTTATTCTCAATCAAACTGAGCAGCTCTCTCACGCATTGGTCAACATCACCCTCCAGGCCAAGATTCTCTTTACCCGAATATCCCGGAGCCATCTTTCGCCTTCTATCAGCATGGTCTTGCTCGTCTCTTGTGGAAAGAACGTTTTCGGTGCCTGGGACGAACTGTGTAGCAACGAACCAAGGACCTCGGGTGTAATCTGATCTCACTGCTGACATCTTTCGGAGATGATCGGCATCGGATATCAAGAGCGTGTCTGGGGATATTCGCACCAGCGGTCCATACTGTTTGTTGAGTGAGCCGAAGCGTTCAAATATGGTTCCCTTGAGATGTATCGTGAATAGAGGGAGCACTGTCCATCCCCATAGTGCTGGGCCAGGGATGTGTGACAGACGGCTGTAGGAGCGGTAGGATAGGAATAGGTAAAATGCCAACACCAGTACAAGGCAATCCACGGTGAGAGAGCCAGAGAGAGCCATGGTGAAGCGATGGAGTTGGAGGACGAAAGTGAGAGAACATATCAACAGGCTTGATGATGCTATGTGCTGACTGATACGACTCCATATGACCCGAACGCTTATCAAATTCGGGTGTCATGTTACTAAATCAGACAGTCTTCGATCATCATATATTCTGAGATGCCCTTGGGCCCTATGTAGTATTCTGTTTCTATCTCTAATCTTCGTTCATCACTCTGAATCGGTTTCCGAAGTCTCCGAAAGATACTGCCAAGGCGTCCTGTCGGCAGTCCCTGACCAGAAATCTTGATCATCTTCATCAACCAAGGACTCCATCGATAGGGTCTCAATCATATCATCCAGATCTCCGCATATCTCAGCAGGAAGCTCATGTCCTCCTCCATGGTAGAGAATCATTCTTTTGTCACTTCCACACAGTCGGATCACATCCGCTGAATGCTCTCGCCATTCGTCATTCGCTCCAATAACATGGCCAGTGGGAATAGAAATCCGTACCTGATCAACATCGTCATGGAACATCTGGTAAAACAGCTCGTCATTCCCACGGTCGCCATCATCCTCGACATCATCGGGCCTCAGATAATCCGCATCTGGCATGAGTTTTGCAGGTACTGTCGTTGGACAATTTGGTCTGACAGGCCGATTTGATCTCACTCCAAAAGCGGAACGTGTATCGATACCGTGTTCCAAGCTGCAGGAAAACGGCAGCGGAGAGCAGATGAAGATAGCAAACCGAAAAGGCGAGCGAACATGTGCGATTTCATGATGTAGTAGAATCGAGGCGGCCAGTGCAGCTCCTTGGCTGAATCCTAGAATTCCATCGAAAGGCCCGTTTCGTTTGACAAAATCAAGGACAACACGATGTGCTCGTTGCACTTTGGTCGTCGTAGGTACATCGTACCAACAGGAAAAAGGACCAGAGAACAGTCCCGCTACTCCTGGTGCCGGTCCGCAGGGCATTATGCCCTCCAGAAACACAAGCTCGTAATCAAAAGGAAGAATCTTTTGCAGCGCAGCTGAGATATTAATATCAGTACTGAGATCTTGCACATCTCTCCAACGTGGGTCGAGCCTACTGACCAGTCTGCTGCTTGAATATGCTGACATTCACACCCTTCCCGTGGAGACATAAGATGCGGGTTGTCATATTGGCTTTTGCTTTTGCTTTCGCTTTTACTTTGTTTTTGCACCTACCTCGCAGTATCGGAAACCTATAGGGAGGCATTGCTTCTATGACGCCTCAACGATTCTCATGATCTGTATCAGAGTTGTGGAGCAAGTTGCTGTGTCCGTCCATCGAAGTTCTGTCCAGATCAAACATCAGTACGTAAATCACCGATGCTGAGAGACGCTCTCCTTCTCTGCATCGAACATTCATCGATGACGTTGCTGCGATTCAGACTATCTACTCTTCCTGCTATCCTCAACCATCGGAGAGCAGTCTGGATCTACCATCACCATTTGAATCACCGATGCTGCGGCACTGACTTTCCCGATACGAGGTGCTTGCGGAGACTTATCACATGATACGTCATGATTTAGATCGATGCTCGGCCTTTGGATCATCGATTCTGCAGCATCGTGTTGATCAACGCTTGACGGACCGGAGCGCAACTCCATTGGCGACGTAGGGCCGACGTAAGGCTGATAGGCAGATAAAGATTTCGATCTCCTTGAACAACTCGATCTCTGTTTCATCTCGGGTAGTTGGTGCTGGCTGTCACAAGGAAGATCCAGAGATTCCAGACCGACTTGACATGTCTAGGAGAAATTAGAAATTGAATCAGTCTGGTAACTGGTTGAGCAGGCCGAGAGACCGCGAGGCTTGACAACTGGTCTGTAGCTACCAACCCCACAATGCGAGGACTACATTGCAGCCAAGGACTTGATCTGGGGTAGGGCTGATTACTACTCACTACTTTTTTCATTGCCCGTGCGTTTCGCCAAGGCGCTACCAAATTTGGGCCAAAGTGAATGAATCACAGATCCTGTAGGAATCACAATCACGGTAGCAGTCATTCCGCAGCCGAATGGATGATCTTCTTGGTGTTCTAAGTTCTGCTGCTGAGCCTACTTAATAGTCAGCATGATCGACTTGCTCCAAAACTCCCAACGTCGGCAAAAGCGTGGGACTTGCGGGTGCTTGGCGTTGAACCCTGGCAGAGAATGCCTACTTTATACAGATATGACCCGAAACACCTTGATCGTCGATACTCGAAATTCTCGCCTCATGAGGCAGTCGATATTGCCCGAAGCGTCTATCATATCGTCGATTACAGCTCCATTTGCAGATATAGGGCACTGGCACCGTTGTAGACAAGCTGAGTCAGACGACTGTTGTATGATAGCCAGACACAGCCATCCAACGTCTTCACCTGTGAGAACCGCTGTTATCACTCACATGCAACAAGTATGGAGCACTCAACTATCCTCAGATATGTTGTATTGAGCATTGGAATATCTGGACTCTACGCCCTCGCAATCGTCGTCTACAGGCTCTGGTTCCATCCGCTTGCAAAGTTCCCCGGTCCGAAACTGACAGCAGCAACCCATCTCGTGCAGACGTACTACGATCTGTTTTCTGGAGAGGGCGGACAATTCCCCTTCGCCTACAGGGCTTGGCACGAGAAATATGGACCCATTATTCGCATCAATCCAGACGAGCTTCATATTCAAGATTCTTACTACCATGAAACGTTCTACTCGCCGTCTCGGCCTGTGAGGCGACCACCGCATCTTGGAAATTGCTTTGGAGCCCAATTGGCTGCCTTTGGATCACCGGACCATGCTTCTCATCGCTTGCGTCGAGGAGCTCTCAACCCTTTCTTCTCCAAGAGAAAGATTGCCCAATTTTGTACGTAGAGTCGGACAGGACTTTCAGAAGATGTGGGAGACGAGGCTAATCTGCTTGTAGCCCCTGAGATTCAACACAATATGGACAAGATTCTCGCTCGTCTTGGTCGCGAGTATGCTGGTACAGGCCTTGTACTGAATCTCAACAGAATGTGGGGATGTCTTGTATCAGACACTATCTCGAACTTTGCATTCGAGCCTAGCCGCCGTTACAACTTCATCGAAGGCCCTGAGTTTTATTCGAAGTTGAATGAAGGTATTGGATCTATGCTAGAGCCATTACATTGGATGTTGCAATTTCCGCTCATGGGCAAAATGATGATTGCTCTGCCGGACAGTCTTGTTCGTGCCATGGATCCAGTGATGGGCTCGGTCGTCGACTTTAAAAATGTAAGGATCACATTGTCAACCGAGAGAAGCGATTTCGATGTAGCTCGCTGATCACGTACAGGAACTTGAAAGGCAAAGTGCACATGTTGTGGCAGCTCACGCCCGAGGTGATAAGCTTGGAAATACACTCTTCAGCTCCCTCTTGAATTCGGATTTACCCCCTGAAGAGCTTTCACCCAAAAGACTCCATCAAGAAGCTATTAGCATCATCGGTGCGGGCATTGAAACAACCGCAAGATCTCTGACTGTTGCTTGCTTTCATATAATCGATCAACCTGCCATCAGAGATCGTTTATTTGCAGAGCTTTCTGTGGCGATTCCAGATCCCGCAGAGATGCTCAACTGGGACACTCTCGCAAAGCTTCCCTTCTTGTCTGCTTGTGTCGAAGAGACCTTGAGATTGACATATGGCGCATCGCATAGAATGCAACGAGCATACCCTCAGGGCACATTGGTACGTGTTATGAAGGGAATGATTCAATTCAGGGCCACTAATCATAGTACAGGCTTACAAAGATTATGTGATACCACGAGATGCGATGGTCTCAATGGATAACTACGCCATGGCCCACGACGAGGAGATTTTCCCCGACTCATTCTCTTTCATGTACGTATTTCGTATCATACAGCATAGACTTCAAGCTGACTTTTTGCCTTTGTCCAGACCAGACAGATGGCTTGGCGATCCGAAAGCTCCTGATGGGAAGCAGTTGAGTCGCTACATGGTGGCCTTTGGTAAGTCTTGGAGTCCAGGTGAAGAGTGTTGGAGTTTAAAGGTCGTCCTCTAACATTTCTATTGCGATTCAGGGAAAGGTGCCCGCAGCTGTACCGGTATGCAAATGGCATATGCTGAGATGTACATTGCTATTGCGAACTTCTTTCGATCGCCTCTTTCTCTGAAGGCCCGTCTATACCAGACTGACAGGTCTGACGTTGCTATGACGAGAGATCAGTTCGCTCCAAAACCGAGAAAAGCAAGCAAAGGGGTACAGATCTTGTTTGAGTAGTCATATGAGACGTTTACTGAGAGTAGCTGCGAAAGAGCCATGTCGGTAAAGCGATCGTTCATCTATACTCATTCACTTCGGCATTGCAAGGCTTCTTGTTCCTGTCATTGTCATTGATGAGGTACTGAATTGTATCAAATCAGCTGTAGATTCTTTAATCAACTGCTACAATCTAAACGAAACTATGAAGTGACATCCAGAAGGTCTCACCAGCCAAGAGGGAAGCTTGTTTCTCACGTTCCAGACCAAGCCAGCTTCATACTTTCGACATTCTGAACAGCTACAGACTTCAAATGCCTCCAAAACCCAAATCATAAAGCCGAAGACAAGCTCAAGGGGACCTCCCCAACTGCTCCTTCAGCCATTGAGCCTGCATACCCATCAAGATCGGAAATTGTTCCCCACTCAAAACATCTAGATGACCTTTGCCTGGCGCAACATGTTTCTGCTTGGGCTCCGGAAAAGTGTCGAAGAGTGCCATTTGTCCTTCTGGTGGTGATATCATGTCCAGTTCCGGGATCACCATCATTGTTGATGTGGAAGGCGAATGGAGATGCTTCATGATTGCGTGAGGTTTCCAGACGACCAGCTTGTAGTATGTCTGTAATGTTGTCCTATTCTCGTAGTTTGGGGCTCCACGCTGCTTGGCATTGATCATGTAGTCCAGCTCATCTGCACTGGTTTTGAAACCCAAACCAGCAGGATTCCGACCATCACTTGTGAGAACCGGGAGAAACGTGGACGGGTTACCTCCAATCGTTTGAGAGCTGCGGTCTTGCATACTTTTGGCGAGAACTTGGGGTAATTTTTGTAGATCAAAGTCCAAAAGAGGACAAATTGCCACGCAGCACTTCGCTCTTGGGTCGAGCGAAGCAGCACATAATGCTATCGTCGCGGAAAATGACATGCCCCAAAAAGCAAGCTGGGTGGAGTCCACCGAAGGCTGAGCAGCAAGGAATGAGAGGGCATCAGAGTAGTCTGACATCTGTCGAGTAGGATCGATATCATTTCGAGGCAGCCCTTCACTTTCACCCAAGGTGCGAGGATCGTAAACAAGAGCATTGAAACCAGCTTTCTGGAAATACTCCGCGACGTCTGGAACGAACATCTCTTTGACGCAGTTGAACTTGAATTGAGGTCAGTTGGCGATCCCCTCACATTAAATCGATTGCAACATACACCTGGTGTAATCACAACGCCTGGTGCCCGTGAAGCCGTTGGATAGAGCCATCCACGGAGCGTGAGACCATCGACGGTTTTGAACTCAACATCTTTTCTTGCTGCCATTGTGGTCTTGAGTTGAATGATCCAGGACGGTGCGAGGGTGAAAAATCAAAAGACAGCACATTTTCCTGATTATTTTCCATGTTAGCAGCGCCTCATTTGCCGAGCCTACGCAACGAAATCCGTTTGCCTAGTGTCGTAGTCATTGATCCATAGAGATCGTTGATGGCATTCGTCGTTTGACAAATCTCGATTCGCATTCTCAGCTCCCACTCAACACCCCGAGACAGCACTAACATTGGATCGTTCGCCGGACGTTGCAGGTAGAGAAAGAGAGAACGGAGGTCCGGAGACCGCATGTGATTTGAGCCCAGTCCACGTCGTACATAATCGCGTCTTGGCAGCTCGCTGCAAACTCTCGGACCGGCAAACACGCCGCTGAAAACTTTCCTATTCCGTCTTAGCTGACACCGATGCCAAAGCCTAGTGTTTTGACTGCCTGGTGACCTCGTGGCTAGTTGTCGCATCGATGCCACCATAGCAAAAGACAGGCAATCGTGAATACAAGAAGCCATTCGGGTCATTGGCCAGATCGTCGATGTGTTAAAGCTGATCGAAAGCGTCGCAGCAATTCTTAGTGAGTGAGTAGTCCTTGGAGACTAGGCAGACGAACGGGTGATATGATAGCTCAGACGAGCGCGGACGAGACGACACGACTCAAGAACGGCATCCGGCGGACTCCTACACATATCAGAGTATATAGTTAAAAGGGGCCCTCCTCCGAGCTGAGTCCCCCACACACGGCCGAACACAATCACGATGGATACTCACTTACAAGACCCTATTGCCGTAGTTGGCATGGGATGTCGCCTACCGGGCGACAGCAACTCTCCACATGCCTTGTGGAAACTGCTCGAGTCTGGCCAGTCCGCCGGCAGAGTGCCACCACAATCAAGATTCAACTTCAAGACTCATTTTGATGGATCGCACAAACCAAAGACCATGCGCTCGCCGGGTATGTCATGATATCTTGTTTCCAGCGGAGGAACAGCAACTGACTTGCCATAGGTGGCATGTTTCTTGAGAACATTGATCCTGCAGATTTCGATGCTGCGTTCTTTTCAATTTCTGCTGCAGACGCACAAGCAATGGATCCTCAGCAACGGCAGCTCCTTGAGGTGGTGTACGAGTGTTTGGAGAATGCGGGAATACCACTTGAATCGCTGAGTGGCACTCCCGTCGGATGTTTTGTTGGATCCTATTCCGGTGGTAAGTAAGCTCTTCCTTCAGTCAGTCGATCGATACTGAATTTTCCAGATTATGCCGACATGCAGTCCAGAGATCCAGATGATCGTGCTCCAGGTGTCACAGTCGGTGTCGGCAGAGCAATCCTAAGTAATCGTTTGAGCCATTTCCTCAACATCAAAGGCCCTTCATTTACCCTCGATACTGCGTGCTCTGGAAGCTTGGTTTCGCTTGATGTGGCCTGTCGCTACCTCCAGACCCGTGAGATCAGCGGTGCTATCGTGGCTGGAGCAAATTTATATCTCAGTCCCGAGCATGTAATGGATAGTAAGTACCGACTCGAGCATCTCTAGGTGTAGTAAAGTGTACTGATCTTTCACACAGCCGGTGCGATGAAAGGTGCTTCATCCTTGAGTGGGCTTTGCCATACGTGGGACGCCAAAGCCGACGGCTACATCAAAGCTGAAGGTATCAACGCTGTAATGTTAAAACGACTTGAAGACGCTGTGCGTGATGGAGATCCAATCCGAGCCGTAATCCGTGGAACAGCAACCAACAGCGATGGTTATACCCCTGGAATCGCAAGTCCCAACAGTGAGGCCCAAGCAGCAGCAATCAGAGCAGCATACGCACATGCAGGCATCACAAACTTCGAAGACACAACATATCTTGAATGTCACGGTACCGGTACAGCCGCCGGAGATCCCACAGAACTGAACGGTGCTGCCTCCGTATTCGCTGCGAAGCCACGAAAGACTCCTCTGCTGATTGGATCAATCAAGAGTAACATTGGTCATTCAGAACCGGCAGCTGGAATCTCAGGACTCCTGAAAGCCATCCTCACGCTGGAGCATGACTTCATACCCGGAAATCCAACTTTCATAGACCCAAGTCCTAAGATTGACTTTCAAGCCTTACAAGTCGAAGCCAGCAGAGTCGCACGCCCGTGGCCGAATGTCGCCATCAAGCGAGCCAGCGTCAACTCCTTCGGCTACGGCGGATCCAACTTTCACTGTGTGGTGGACGCATACAACAAGCCTTCCCACAAGTCTTCATATCGTGCGCCCGAGAATTTCGATGACTTCTTTGACGACGCACCTGCATCCCAAGTAGCAGAACGGCCGCATACGCTTGTATTCTCAGCCAACGACGAAGCTTCTCTCCGTTCTTGGGTGGCGAGCTTATCCGGACATCTCATGAACCCGGAGGTTTCTGTTCAGCTCTCAGATTTGGCTTTCACTCTGTCCGAACGCAGAAGCCGGCTGTTCCATCGAGGATATCTCTTAGCCAATACGGTGAATGGCGGACTCGACACGAGTGGCTTGATAGTAGGCAAGCCAGGTACGGAGGCGCCAAGAGTGAGTTCAACGATGTCCACCACTTGGACCGCAAGAATACTGACACTCCATGACAGATTGGTTTCGTTTTCACAGGCCAAGGTGCCCAATGGTCCCAAATGGGCAAGCAGCTACTGGAAACCTTCCCAGAGGCTCGTGCTGTTGTTGAGCGTTTGGACAAAGTGCTCCAAAGCACACCAAACCCTCCTTCATGGTCGTTATACCGGGAGCTTACAGAAGCTCGCAGTCCCCAAGCCCTCCGTCGTCCAGAGTTTTCCCAGCCCCTAGTCACAGCCCTCCAACTAGCAATGTTGCATGTTCTCCGAGACTGCTGGGGCGTCATTCCACAAGCCGTAGTCGGCCATTCATCTGGAGAAATCGCAGCTGCCTGTGCCGCCGGCTACCTGGACGAAGCCAATGCCATCAAAGCAGCATTCTATCGAGGCCAAGCTTCGATGAAAGTCGAAATGTCGGATGTCGGTATGCTGGCAGTTGGTCTTGGCCCAGAAGCCGTGGCACCGTATATGGCGACATACGAGGGTCTGGTCCATGTGGCTTGCTATAACAGTCCGGATAGCGTCACTCTTTCTGGAAAGAATGAGGCTTTGGAGGGAGTGAAGGCTGCATTGGTGAAGGATCATCATTTTGCGAGATCTTTGCAGGTCAACCTGGCTTACCACTCGACTTTTATGCATGAGATTGGAGAGGTGTACGAAGGCATGCTAGAGGAGAACTTCGTCCCTGTGGCTGCCCAGGAAGGAAAGAATGCGACTTGGTTCTCTTCAGTCTCCGGTGTCGAGCGTCAAACCACCGAGGAAGCCGACAAAGCATATTGGAAAGCCAACATGGTGTCTCCCGTCCGCTTCGACTCTGCTGTTCAGAACATGATCTCAGGCAAGACAGGCTGCAACTTTCTCATCGAACTTGGGCCTAGCGGAGCACTGGCTGGCCCAATCGGACAGATCAAGAACAGCATGCCAGAAGGAAGCGCTAATGTGGAGTACAGTACAGCCCTAACCCGAGGCCAGGAAGCAATCGATGCTCTGTTCGGAGTCGCAGGAAAGCTCTTCGTTGCAGGAACCGCCATAGACTTGGCCAAGGTCAATAAACCTGCAGAGGGTCTTCTACCACCAGCAGTGATCTCTGATCTGCCCAACTATTCCTGGAACCATGGAACCAAGTACTGGTACGAGAGTGATGCTAGCCACGACTGGCGATACAGAGAATTCCCACATCACGACCTGATCGGCAGCAAAGTACTTGGAACAACCTGGGATTCGCCATCTTGGAGGAAAGCCTTGGCGGTTGAGGATCTCCCTTGGCTGAAAGATCACAAGATGGGTTCCGACATTGTCTTTCCAGCAGCCGGTTTCCTCGCCATGGCTATTGAAGGTGTTCGCCAAATTACACAAGTCCAAGCAGATCGCGAAGGCATTGCTCTATCTTTGAACACTCGCTACCGCGTTCGTAATAGCACTTTCCCGCGTGCTCTGGTTCTGGAGGAAGGAAAGAAAGCCAACATCATGCTAGCCATGGTCAAGTCGCCAGGCTCAAACAACCCATGGTACGAATTCAGAGTCCGGTCCAAAACGGCAGATGTCTGGAACGAGCATTGCAAAGGCTCAGTGCGGATCGAGGAGATAGTCAGCAAGAGTGCTTCGTCGGAAGATCTCGCTCCTCTCCAACATCCTACCAGCGGCGATATTTGGTACAAAGCGCTTGGAGAAGTAGGATACGGCTTCGGCCCAGCGTTCCAAAAGAACCTCAAGATTGAGTCAACATCCAACCAGCGAACAAGCAGATCCACAGTCAACCTTAGCGATCCCGAAAGCGCATACCCGCAATCTCCATACCCGATGCATCCAGCATCGATAGACGGCTGTTTACAAACCTGCTCCCCAGCGCTCTGGAATGGAAACCGCAGCTCTATCAACGCCGTTTTGATTCCCGCAATCATCGACGATCTTGTTGTCTGTCCTCGTCCAAGGGACAATGTAGCTGAAGGTCTCTCCCTGGCATCTTCCCAGTACGTCGGTCTGGGCCGCAAGGAGTTGACAAAGAACTACTTGACCAACGCCACGGTCTACGATCCTGAGTCTGGAGCCATGCTGTTCCGCGTCAAAGGTCTAAGATTCCATCAATTGGACATGGATACCGATGAGGGTTCGGGACATAAATATACGCAACTCCAATGGGGTCCTGATGTTGGCTTCCTAACCCAGGACGGATTGAAGTCATGGCTTTCTGCTGAAAACAAGATTGGAACGCAGGCTATCAACCAAGTTCTAGATATTCTCGCTCACAAGAAGCCGGCGCTCAACATTGCGGAGATTTGTCTTGTGCCTGGTGAAAGCGAGAGTGTCTGGCTTGGCGGAGAGTCCGGTATTCGACAGTGCTGTCAACAAATTGTGTTTGCGTCGCCGGATGCAAAGGCTTTGGTAGCTGCACAGGAACAGCACAAGGGTTCCTCCGCTGCGAAATTTCACCTATTCGATGTCTCGCAACCTATTCCGGATGGTAATCCGCTGGATCTGGTGATTCTTCGAGTTGTGAGTATGAGCCCATCCTAGCTGCAAGCTATGCCCACTGACTGTGAACTAGGAAGCGAACGATCCCAAGCAAGAGCAATACCTAGCTGTTGTTCGACCTCTGCTCAGCGATGGAGGTCATTTGCTACTCATTGAGAGTACGCCAGAGGCTAACAAGCTGGAGGATGTCGTGGAGCAAGTAGCAGAGTCCACTTCTGATGCCGCATCCACGTCCGAGGAATCTGCAACCGAGCGATCCTTGTCCTCCTCTCCCGAACCCCAAAGTAATGTTTCGTCGTCCTCATCCATTACATCCGAGGCGGTTGAACCATTCTCCTTGAACGCCAAAGGCTTCGGTCCAACTCGTCTAGTTTGCCTCGAAGATGGAGTCTCAAAGCTCCGCTGCTATTTAGCAACCGCCATCGCCGCAGAAGAATTACAATCCCGCTCAACGCCAATCAACATATTCCACATCGGCGTTCTGACCAAGGAGATAGAAGACAAAGTCGCCGCCCTCCGATCCCTTGGCTGGAACCTATCCATCCACTCCTCCTCCTCCTCCTTCACCTCCTCCAAAGACCCTATCCTCGTCCTCGACGAACTTGCCAATCCCCTGATGACATCCACCACAGAATCCCAGTGGCTCGCCCTCCAATCCCTCTTCACCAGCGACCGCCAAATCCTCTGGGTAACCCACGGTTCCCAAATGCACGTCACGCACCCCGAAAACGCCATGATCCACGGCCTCTGCCGCACAGTCCGATCCGAAGACCCAATGGCAAGAATCACCACGCTAGACGTGGAGAGTCCAGAAGGAAAACCTACAATCCCCACCATCGACAAAGTACTGCGCCACATCACCGAGAAAACTCCCCTAACAGACCACGAATTCGTGGAGCGAGAAGGAATCGTCTATATCAGCCGCGTTCTACCTAATGGAGCCGTCAACAACATGTCCCACGAACGTTCGCACGGGCGAGATTTCGCGGAAGTGGATCTTCACGCCCACCCCAGCACCGTAAGACTCGTTGCTGAACGCCTTGGAACGCTGGAATCCCTGCAATTCAATGAAATCGGAGAACTCCCTCTAGCCTCCGGAAGCGTAGAAGTCGAGCTCGAAGCCGCAGGTCTGAATTTCAAAGATCTGGCCATCACAATGGGAATCGTGCCGGAGAATGAACATCTTCTAGGTCTGGAAGGTGCAGGGACTGTCCGACGTCCTGGATCCACAGCCTACAACGTCGGTGATCGAGTTTTGATTTTCGAAAAGGGGACTTTTGCGAATAGAGTCATTGCCACCAAGGAACGCGTGTATCCCATACCGGATTGGATGTCGTACGAAGAAGCAGCTACGCTCGCGAGCGTGTATCTTGTTTCGCTGCATAGTCTTTACAATCTCGCCAATACGAAGCCTGGACAGAGGGTTTTGATCCACTCCGCTACTGGAGGTTTGGGGATAGCTTGTATTCAGATCTGCAAGCATATTGGTGCGGAGGTGTTTGCTACGGCTGGGAGTGAGGAGAAGAGGAAGTTCCTTGCTGAGGAATTCGGGATTCCGGCGAGCAATATTTTCAACTCCAGGACACCGGAGTTTGCGGAACAAATTATGCAGGTCACGGGAGAGGAAGGTGTGGATGTCATTATTAACTCCCTGACTGGTGAACTCCTGGATGAATCCTGGCGTTGTATTCGTGAAGGCGGTACAATGGTCGAGCTTGGGAAAAAGGATATGCTGGATCGTAACAATCTTTCCATGGAGCCCTTTGGAAGGAATGTGGGCTACGTCTGTTTCGATATGGCGCACAAGAATGTTTCAGATGCGATGATTGAGAAGTGAGTATTTCTCCACCCGAACAATTCGACGACCTTGCTGATGTGAAGGAACAGGTTGTTGAAGCAATTGATGCCGTTAGTCGAGCAAAAGATCCTGACTCCCATCCGACCAATCAAGACGTTCCCCTTCGACCAGATCCCAGAAGCGTTCCGGTACATGAGAGGCTCCAACCACATGGGCAAAATCGTCATCTCCATGACAGACCAGAAAGATGTCGTTGTCAAGGTACGCCCAGCCCATCAGCCTCCCTCTTCGTGACACGTTCTTCGATACTGACTGACATTACGCAGGCTCGCCCAGCTCCCTACACCCTCTCCCTCAAACCCAACGCCGCATACCTCATAATCGGCGGCCTCAAAGGTCTCTGCGGAAGCCTCGCCATCCAACTCGCAAAACGAGGAGCCAAACACATCATAGCCATGGCACGAAGCGGTTACTCCGACGACATCTCCCAAGCCACAATCAAAAGCATCCTCTCCGAAGGCGCAGAAATCCAGCTCGCAATCGGCGACGTCTCCAATCTCGAAGACGTGCAAAAAGTATTCCAGGAATCCAAAGTTCCGATCGCGGGAATCATACAAGGAGCCATGGTTTTGCGGGTGAGTTCCCCCATTCCCTCAAGATGAATGTATGATCCAAGCTGACATGTTCATTTCCCAGGACAAAATGTTCCCCTCAATGACCATCTCAGAATACCACCAATGCGTCACGCCCAAGTTAGCAGGAACCTGGAACCTCCACAACATGGCCCTCACCCAGCCTCTCCCCCTCGACTTCTTCACCCTCCTCTCCTCAATCTCCGGCGTAGTAGGCCAACGCGGCCAAGCAAACTACGCAGCAGCCAACGTCTTCCTCGACGCCTTCGCAACCTATCGTCGCCAAGTCCTAGGTCTCCACGCCAACTCCGTAGACCTTGGAGCAGTGCAGGATGTAGGATATGTGTCTCGCAACACAGAACTGATGGAGATATTCGACCCGAGTACTTGGACGCCAATTAATGAGCCCATGCTCCTGGAAATCACCGAACAATCGATTCTGCAGCAAGTGGATGGGAGGTGCCCCGCTGCGGCAGACGAGGCACAGCTCATAACCGGAATCGCAGTTCCGCTGGGCGGGGAATCACCCCTCCTATCCAACGACGCCCGCTTCGCAGGTCTCCGTTTCGGCGACCGATCCTCCGCAAGCGAAGGAGATGGCACCGATCAAGAACTCGTGACTCTACTCCTCCTAGCTCGATCTTCCGAGCCCACCGAGTCCAGCCAGCTTCAACTCCAGAATTTGTGTGTGTCAGTCGTGAATAGACAGTTTCAGAAAATTCTGAGATTGCCGGAGCCGATGGAACCTGCGAAACAATTGAGTAGTTATGGGTTGGATTCTTTGGCTGCGGTGGAATTGAGGAATTGGTTGAGGAAGGATATGGGAGCTGATTTGACGACTTTGGATATTACGAATGCGACGAGTTTGGTTGCTCTTTGTGAGAAGGTTGTTGGGAGGATTCAAGGAGGGGGTGGTGCGTAGAATGTTTCCAGGGGGGGGGAGGTTGGTCTGGAGTTCTGGCGTTTTTCTAATAGTGGGTCCATTGGACTGAGGTGATGGAGCAGGGTTTTTATCATGAGAATGTATGCAATGAATGTTTTCTTTAGCAACTTTTCCGAGGAGTCGCTGGGAGCGTGATCTCGAATTGCATAGGCTGTCGCTCATAAGCCCTAGCAACTTTCCTCGGTAGCGGTGGCGGAGTCATTGGTCGAAGTCCATACCACGGCATAGTGTCTTTGACATACCTTACTCTCATATTGGCCTCTACGCCAATGTTTTACCTCTTGACTTTCCGGCGGTACAATTCGCCTCGTCACCGACTTGAATCTCATCATCCCAGACTTCAAGCAGTGGTCATTTCCTGCTCCTCAGCACATCTTCAGAAGATGCTAGTCTGGTCTGCTGTCGTTCTCGCGCTGGCATCGCCCATGGCTCCAAGATGCCGCGCTGTATTGACGAGGTCAGATCGAAAGCTGCGAGTTGGCCACCGAGCGTCGGGCCTGCATATTCTTCCATTCATTCATCGAACAAGACCTTTCAGCGGCTAATCCCAAATCCAACCCCTTCGACCCCTTCGATCCCTCAAACGAGACAAAGACAGTACCAAGTTCACAACATTCATTAATTGCTTCGCAACTTTGGCTTTGGGGGAGACTCCACCTCCCCCGCCCACCGTCCCCCTCCCGACAACTCTTCAGAAGATATCAGTCTGGTCTGCTGTCATCTCGCCCTGGTTCAGGCCATAGTTCCCAGCTTCTGCGCTGAATTGTCGAGACCAGGCCAAACGGCTGCGAGTCGTCCGCCGACCGCTGCATGATATGTTCATCAAACAAACCCTTCCGCTATCGCTGTAGACTTGGCCGCCATCGCATGCTGTTCGAGAGCTCAAGAAATCCCATCGCCACTCAACACTGAAAACTCAACCCATCCTTCTTAACCATATTCTTCCCACCCCCCGCAAACCCCGTCCCCTCACAACTCAACTGCACCAACCCCCTCTCCACCTTGCCCTCCTTACCCACCCCCTCCTTCTTCCCCTTGTTCTTCCTCCCCGGCGTAACATCCTCCTGACAAACATAACACCTCACAATCTCATCATACTCCTCATCATGCGCACTCTTCTCCCTCGCCTTCTGAAACCTCCCACTACAAGGCTTACAAAGCACATGTCCGCAAGGTTTCGCCAGAATAGCTTTAGTACTATTCGACAGGGCTTTATTACAAGCCGGACAACTTCTCTTCCCTTCCTCCTCGGATGTAGCAACCGTCTCTCCAGTAAAATTCACCTTGACCAGACTCTTCAGCGAAAAATCATGCGGTTTCTCCATTTCCGCAGCCGGACAGGTGGGATGCGCCTTGACTTTCTTCATCTCCGATTTCTTATTATCCGGCGTCTCCCCCGGGACCCAAAAAGACGGCAATTCGCTCTTCGCATGCCTCTCATCATGCATCCGTCGCTTGATAACATCCCGTTCAGAAGTAGCCAGACGTCTTAACTCCTCCTCATCGACTTCAAATTTCCGCTTCCTACCACTTCTCCCAGAAGAAGCAACTCCCAATTCCTCCTCACCACCCCCCACAACCCTTGCCCC
>MWSQ01001171.1:0-26998 GCA_002116395.1 Ramularia endophylla | reverse complement strand
AAGTAAGCTGTCTTCCAACGCATAACCTTAGTCATTCACTAATGAAATCTACAGATGACACAGTATGTTACATAAAACCTCATCCTGTACGACCTTTCACTAACTCCAGACAGTGCAAACAGTAAGCAGTTTCCCAGCATGATTATCTTGAACAGTTTCTGACAACTCCCTTAGAAGATGAGCCTACGATTTTTTTTTTCCCCGGGGGAGCGGGGGAGGGGGTGGAGAGGGTGAAGAGCAAGGGGAGAGAGTGTGTAGGGAGAGGTTGAAGTGGTTGGCATATAGTTTTGCTCAAGTCATGATTGGGTTTCTAGAAGCCCCCAGTCTAGAGTCGCAGTAGTTGGCAGCTGTCGACAGAACTACTAGTATTATGAGTAGAATATTATATAGTGATTTTGATGGCTTTGATATTCATTGGATTCTTTTGCTACACCCACCTACTGATTCCAGCATAGAAATGCCAGTCGTAAAAGTGCTTAAGGTTAAAGAAAAGGTTTCGCTTTGTATCTTTACTCAGACAAACCAAAAGTTCGCTCTGACGGTCCCTTTATATGCTCTGCCGATGCCGTATGAACTTCACTGGGCCGTAATCCGCCACTGAACCTGAGCTGTATGAAGCACCTTGGGCGAGGTCGCAAAAGGAGAGAGCTTCTTTCCGTTGGATTGAGACCTACTGAGCCATCAGCTCTACTACCTACCTTCTAGAGGTTGCGACTTTCTTCATCCAACAATTTCAGGAAGGCAGACAAGCCAAGAAATGGTGGGTAGGCCAAGGAACTGCTTTCTACCAAGGGTTTGAAGGGAGGTAGCCACCGACGAGTTGATTGTCTTCGCCTGGTCACCACGGAAATTGTTGTAGTCAATATGAGGTGTGATACGAAGCTTGGTGTCTTCTTGTCCGAAGCGTAGGCGGTGCAGCAGACGCAAAGCTCTTTCCAGATCCAAACTGCCTTCTTGCTCTGTGATATCGCCAGCTGTGCAGTCAGTCTTGTCTGGTGATAAATTACAGGCGAAGAGCGTGTAGATGACATCTTGGTCGAATCTCATCTTGTCTTCTTTGACTATGGTCTTCCTCCAGTGTTTCTTCCAGTGTTTCGTCACTTCTGTGGATGTGAAGTCGTGTTCGTCGAGAGGCAGATAGGCTTCAATGCGGGACTTGTACGGCAAGCTGATAATGGACTCGTCGTAGGGATTCTTGGCCTGATCGGTCCTCTCGTCTGAGAAGAACTCAGCCGCCAGGGTCTCATTGATGCCCTCGTTATCGTCCATTGCTGCATCTTCGCTCTCAGAGTCCTCGTCTAGTTCTGCTGCTACCTCTGCCTCTGAAATCGAAGTCATCATCCGAGTGACGCGGAAGCTTTGGTTTCCTAACGTGTGGGGAGTATCCTGGCTTTTGGGAGTTGAAGTCGCGGAGGGGTACATTGTCACGGCTCATCGCAGCTGTGGCCGTATCTTCTTCCGTCTCCGCATGTTGAAACGTCTCCTTGTAGATCAAATTCCGCTTAGCTTCGTGCTCTGGACCGAAGAGATTAAGATTCTTGATTTTGCAAATGACCTGGCCCAGAGGAGTCTCGCGGAGTCTCTTGATGTCCTCTACACCAGTAGTGTTCAGAAGTCTGACCAGTGTCTCCAGTGTGTCTTCTTGGTATGCTCTTGTTGCAGAATCCAGGAGAGACTTCCTCGCCTGGGCTGCCTCTCGCCATTCATCGTGGGAGTTTTCTCACACCCAGTCGGAAGACTTCGACAGTGTGCAATTGAGAAACCTGTGTCATGTCAGTGGCGGCGAGCCCAGTGTTTTTCAGGGGGGGACGGTGGGGACAGCGGAGAGGGTGGAGGGAGAGGCTGGTGGCCTCCAACCCACTCGTTCTGGCAAATCCTGTACCTAATGGTTATCGTCCATGTTGCAAACATAGATTGATCAATCTGCCCTCAACATATCGAACATCAAAACTCTGACAGCACCTTTGAAGCAGGCCGGTCGTCTTTCCCCTAACAGCTCTCAAAATCTTGAAGTGGCTTGTGTTGTGGCATACCTTATCTCAAGAGTGCTCTCTCGAGACGGTTGTTGCTTTTGGAAACTGTGAATGTCTTCACACTAGTAGAGTCGCTCGTTACTTAGCAGAGTGACCAGATCGATGAACAACGCGCATGAATCATCCTCGTGTTGACGGCTCTGGTGAGGAGGTGGTCGTGACATGTGCTCGGAAGAAGATTGGGGTGGGGTTTGCTTTAGGGAACTTGGTCGATTTCGGTATCTGACCGTTTCTCCTGTAGCTCTTTCTTCTACGTCCCACATCTCACTCGGGATTTCTTTGAGATCAGAAGGACGGAATTTGCGAGCTGTTCCTGTGATTCTTTTGCGCTGAAAACCATTTAAATCTTCGCGCCCAGTGTAAGAAAGTCGGCAAGTTAACAGATTCGAACCTGACACACATCCGTTCGAAGTCCCTGCGTGTGCCCGCTGACTTCAATCACTTCATCTTTATGATGTCGGTAGCACCACTAGCGAGGCTTCCCGGTAAGCCCAGGAACGGACGCTGGCTGTGCCTGTCGTCTACCGGTGGCTCGTCCTCGGCGAAGATCGTCTGTGGATCCTGCAGTCGTTGATTATCGGTTGGTGACAGATGGTGACAATGGGCATGATCAACGCGACAGCAGGTGTATCATCATCCAGCAAGCTGCAGGAATCATGAGGTGAAGTTACCGTATCGGCTTGCGGCTGAGCAGGGCCTTCGACTTCCTCGATGCATTCCGCCTTGTTGGCGCCAATGTCGGTCTCCTCGACGGAGAATTTGAGCTCATGCGAAATGTGTGCAGCATACCCACGCATCGGAAGAGTGTTATTGCCCCTCGCGAGCACTCCAGCCCAGCAGGGATCCTAGCCAATGCAGTCAAGGGAACAGGCAATGGCCGCAGCTCCACACTTGAGGGAAGGTTTTTTCCGATGCGTGAAGAGGATGTATTCGCTACAGTGGACTCACCGGCGTGGTCGCGGTCGTGGTGGAGGTGAAGGTGGTGGCTCCGCCTTCGGCTCCGGCTCCGGCCTTCCGTGGCTGCGGAAAATTAGCGCGCGATCCTGTCCGACTTCACTTCTGCACAATGCTCACATGGCATGTCATTGTCGCTTCCCTTCACCACTCTCAATTCTTGTCTTCTCTTCAGAGTGATATCGACTGCTCTGATCGCATCTAGCATATCGCCGAAATCTTGCTCATTGACGCGGTCCTGGTCTTGATTTGGCGTCCGCGCAACACCTCTGCATCGTCGACCTCTTCTCCCACGCTGTGCTCCATCGGCAGCGCTTCTTTTTGATTCTTGTAGACAAGATTGAGCTCCTTGTCCAATCTGTCAAAGAGTTCTTGGTCGGCCTCATTCAGAGTCTGCAAAAAAGCCTCCCCCACCCGTCCTCGGCAGCCACTCGATATCGCTGTCGCCAACGTCATTCAGCCTCACTTTACAACAGCTTTACTCCGCCAGGCGCCGGCTGCATGGGGATGAGATGTACTTCTGCGCGGTACCGAGCGTTCCCGGCATGGACCATAAAAATCAGATTCATGACCGGCCAAAACCAATCTATGGACAAGTTTGCTGCGCTTTGTCAAGTGCCTCTTCATACATCTACTCACCGAAGAGGGCCACGGCCTTGTTGTAGCTGATCTTACAGCATTCGTACGCGGCTTTATGAATGCCACGGTGAACAGATACGCGGTTGTTTTCGGGGAAAATCACAAAGCTGGCGACTGTGTTCGGGTGGCTCCAGAAGCGGGGACAGGTGGAAGGAACTTGGACGCGTAGGAGATACATGTGTTGGCAGTGACCGCCATGTATCAGTGCCGTAGGTACCTCTCATTTCTCCCCCGCGCTCTCTTTGGTGTCCCGCTCACAGCATCTTCCATGTACCGGACAAGACAAAAGAGAAGACAACAGTAGCCTTGCTCTTTATAGTAGATTAAACTGACCACAGAGAGTCCCCACACGACCATGTACATTGAGCACGAGACTCCACCGCTGGTAACAACATTGCCCGCCGACCAATTACCAGTCTTTGCAGCTCAGACTACTCTCGCTCGTTTGGACCACTGCTGCGGGGCTCCCGATCACCTTTCTGCGCCAGTGGGTAGAAATCCCGGCGTCTATCAGAAGCATTCTGATGTCTCGGCAACACAAAAAGGCACCTTGCTAAGCCAGATGTTTCTAGGGGCAAAGGAATAGTTCTGATTCAGGAGAGCGAATGTAACAGTACAACCTTCATTGGGGCGGAACCTCGAAGGCCAGCATGACAAGAGTAGACTGATGACTGAGGTGAAGGTGTCCCGTCCGAAAGAGCGAGAAAACTTTGTCCAGGTTATGAACGAGTCTGTCACGCAAAACTCACGGCCACTGGCGTGTTCAAAAGTGAGGTCAAACACCTGCTCATTTCGGGAAAGGCGAGTCTTGGCTCGACGCGTCGCGTCTGCCTACTGGTCACGGAGTCGGAGTCAACAGCTTCCTCCATTCACACCTGTCGCTCCACTCACCGACATTCACACGGCCAACATTCACACGACCGACATTCACACGCCGGACTCTCCGCGGCTCGACGCCTCGTCGCGTCGTCGCGTCCGCCTACGGAGTCAACAGTTTCCTATCGCTTCACTCGCCGACATCATGAGGACTCCACCTCCACCTGCTGCTGTGTTGCCTTTGCGACCGGCGGATCTCAAAATCGTTGCTCTAAAGTGCGGTCACGCTGTGAGGCGTCACGTCATATTGTACACCGTCGCTATTGCCGCCATGGACGTGCAAACCGCTCTCGCGGGGGCGTTCACTGTGGAACTAGAGAGAATAACCGGCTCGTCGCGTATATCCATTCCGAGAGCTGGGGATGGCTACTCAATAGCGAGCTGGTCGTCACGCTGTCCCCATCCACAACGTCGGTCGATATCGCCGAATGGGACACCTTTGTCGAAGCCCTTGACGCTTTTGCGAGTCTGTAACCCATCATTCACGGCCATTGGCATGTTTGTAATTCGGATGAAACAGCAGTGTATCTTCTCATGGGTCTGGACGTCTGGCAGACTACGCGGTGTGATCGTTCCGCCGGCTCCCCAACCTTGAGTGAAACGAACAATGACCCTGTCGACTCGCTCAACCGCATGCAGACAGTAAGAGTTGTCTACCGATCGCCAGACAGGTCCGGTGGCCTCTATCATGCCCCCGAGGGTCATGCCAACTTCTACCAAACTGTCGCTTTTATGCTCCGCTGCATGCTGAGACTGGGATCTCGCGATGTGTCTAATATGATACAAGTCTTTGCGAAGCACGGCGTGAATTAGGAGTCCCGCCTGGACAAGCGAGGATTTGACAACCTACTCAACGAGAACACCACATCGCACCCCCTTTGCACGAAATTAGCCATTGTTACTCTTTTCCGTCCCATCTCCCAGAAGGAAGCCATCAAGAACCTTCTCCGACCTGTCACGACTGAGTCTACGGCAGACTTTTTCGATGACGTGTTTGGCGAGTCCGCCAGGATGTACGACCACAAAGTCTTCGCTGAGGCGTACGCCAATCCACAAGAGCGTTATGATCTGCCGTGTGATGCGCTGCTGGAGAAAGCCACACGTGTCTGCTGGTACGTGGTCATTCACTTCAAAGGAAAAGTCGCCGCGGCAGCAGCTCGACAAACACAGCCTTCATTCTTCGTCCATGGGGTGGAGACCATGGGAGTCACGCAGGTGCACGTTATCGAAACACCAATATACAACTACCAAAAATGTCTGCTTGTTCCAATCTTTAGAGAACGGTCTGATGGACCTCCATCTTTGGATGCTATCAGCACGATTCGCAACACTCTGCAGAAGCATTTGGACTTGCAGCTGAGCACGCGCTCGATCGTCACGACAGATGGTTTCGGAATGACGGCGTCCTATCCATGTTCTCCAAGGATCGGGAAGCTGCGCCAGCACTCCGTAAAGCTACTAAAGACGCCAGCAACAATACTCCATTCGAGGAAGCTGCCAGAATTGCTAATGCAGATATAGGTCTCTGCACGAGGCCTGACATGCTATTTGTACTATGGATGCGTCAGAGCAACGAAGAATGCACCCGCCTTCGAGATTCATTTCCGCGTCAGCTCAGCACGCTATTGTTCTCTCCCGCTTTCCGTAACCTGAAACAGCACGATACATTGATGGCGGTTGTTGAGACTTGCTCTTCTTCAAAGCACCCCATGACCGATCGCCGCCTCTTCAGGAGTCTGCCGCGGACTCTACTTCGTGAAGCGACAGCTAGCTCCACCAACACCACTCCTCTTAAGATGGCAGCAAACATTGCATTTGCAGGCCTGACCCTCTCCGCGCTCGAGCCAATGATGTTCGTGATCTGGGCGCGTCAGAGCAATGAAGACAGTACTCGCTGTTGAGAGTCCATTCCCGGCCAAGTCGCCACATTACTGTCTTCTCATGTGCTTGGGTCAAGGAGCATCCGAGATCAGCTAATGGTGTTTGTGGAGGAACGCGATCTGATCTTTCTGCTATGCAACCGAGCGACTCTGCTGATGCGAAGGCTCCTAGTGGTTCCAAAGGCGACAATCATTTCGAGAGAGCACTGTTAAGATGGTTGACACAAGTTCAATAACAAGTTTTCCTGTTGAACGTTCCTCATCTTGACAGCTATGCTTTTTGACATCATTCCAAGGCTATCAAGATATCCCTGCCGCGCTACAAAACAACGACAGTGGCTATGGCTTCTCTCTCTCCCTCAAATGAAGGCTTAGGAGCTCTTCTTCGATTGGTAGAGAGCTGAGCAGACAATGAACGCCTGCTTTGGTTCTGCCATGCACAGATTCTCCCCTGTCAAAATGAGAACTATTCACGGAAGTTGCTCATTCGATCTGGTCTCTCTGCCATGTAACGAACGACTCTGCTAATGCAAAGGCTCTTAGTGGTCCCAAAAGTGACGATCGTCTCGAGAGCACTGTCCACATGGTTGACACGAATTCAATAACAACCTTGTTGTCCGTTTGAGTAGTTCTCGTCTTGGCAGTCAAGGTATGTCTCCGGCAGCTTGGAGCACAGCTGTGCCAGTACTATTTACTTCAGTTGGGTCCTGAATTCCAGCTGGATGTCCATTGTAATTGCCACAGGGATTGGTGTTTGTCACCGTCCAGATCGTCGTCAGTGACGAGATCTTCATATCCCTCACTATCGCAACCTTCGGCGTCCTCAATTTCATCCTCTTCTACTGCAAGCTCTTTGACAAGATTGTCCTCCACCGACTGTGCAACCATATGTGCACCGGAGAACTCGTCGTTCTCTAGCCTTACATGAACCCATGAACCCACATGCAGGTTCGGCAGCCGAACGTACCAGTAAGCTTTATTCAATTGACTCCTTCTTCCAGTTCTTCTCCAGTGAGCTCGCTTTTTTTATTTCCTTCTCTTTGACTTCTGTTTCGTTGACCTTGAAGGGAAGGTTGTGATCCCGCCTTCTCCCTCTGGGATGTGAAGATATTTGCAAGAAAGCGGGTGCATTGCAGACTTTCCTACCCGATAAGAGAAGAAGCGAGCAGAAGACAATATTTATGCATACCTCCTGGGTTTCCTCAAAAGCATTCAGGCACGCTTCTTCCGGGAAGTCGACAGTACCCTCAGAGGTGTGCTCCATCATGTCCAATCGGGAAGACCGCGACCATCGGCCAGCAGTCTGCTCCCCATGACTATCCACAGGACCAGTAAGCTCTCGCAAGACCGAACGGCCAATGACATACCCGATGCCTGCTGTTTTCACGTAACGTCTGAACAAGCTCAGATACCAGAACTCTGATTGGTGAAAAGCTTTGGACAGCTCACAGCTCATTCAAGTACTACTTTTTGGAGCACATAGTACATGCGAATGGCTGCAAACTGCGATGCCGTTGCTGAAGCCAATACTGTATGAAAATGGTGTTGATGTAGATGCGAAGTCTGTCGAGAACCAATTGACCCTCGGACGTCGTCTTAGAACTAGTTCTTCGCCAAGAAACCGGATCGTCGGCGGATGGTTGGACGTCTCCTCGATGAGCTTTTGATAGCCATTCTCACCACACACCAATCGCCCACTCTCCGCTCCTTCCCACCCCCGAATATGTCTTCCGCCGTCTTGGCTCGCGTCGCGCGAGCAAGCTTGTACAACACCCAGGCATGCCGCGTGCGCCCCGTGCGCGCATTCCAGGCCGCGCAGCTCAAGCCGGCCACCGCGGCCTTTTCTTCCGCCAGCAGGAGAATGGCAGGCGACCCCGATCCACACGACCCACATCACGAAGAGAGCTTTGAGGAGTTCACCGCAAGGTATGTTTCCGCCCGCGCATCCTACTCCGCGGACCGCAATGGCTCGCGGCAGGAAGGTGCTCAAACTGCCTCAATACCGCCGATCACGACATGGCGGATCCCGGGGACACTACCATGACCATGCCGTCCTCACATGCTAACCCACGCTGTCTCCATGTAGGTACGAGAAGGAATTCGAGCAAGTTCAGGATGTCTTTGAGCTGCAGCGCAACCTCAACAACGCTTTTGCCTACGATTTGGTACCCTCGACCTCAGTCATTATCGCCGCACTGCGGGCGGCCCGCCGCGTCAACGACTTCCCCACCGCTGTGCGAGTATTTGAGGGTAGGCAGGACATGAAACGAGGACATGGTACGATCATGACTAATACCACCCACAGGTATCAAGGCCAAGGTTGAGAACAAGGGCCAGTATGAGGAGTACGTGAAGGAGCTAGAGGGAATCCGGGAAGAGCTTGGAATCAATCTTAAGGAGAGCATGTACCCGGACGAGTCGTAGGGCGACTATTTGAATAAGTGAGTGCATGTGAACTGGTTGAGGTTGTGGGCGGCAGCGAGGCGCGAGGTTGTGGGGAAAAGCAACAATGGGGTACGAAGCAGAGCATTGGAGAGGGAGGTGATGTGCTCTGTCATGCTACAATAGCCACTCAGCATATTTGTGTACAGTTCTCCTTTCTGGCCATCTTTCGTTGTTTCTGTAATATAGGGAGCATGAGCCTGACAGGACGGAGCCACGATACTGAATCGAACAGATACACTACACAAAATAGCTACCCCGAAAGAATGGTCACTGGAAGATATGGCGCAGACCCGAGGAGGCATATTAGACTGGAAGCGCTGCCGAAAGATCTAGCGGGAAAGCATCTGTTTTCCATTCTTCCTCTGCAAACGACACCAAGACGATATCTGTTGCATGTGCTGAAAAAGATTTTCTCGAGCCTCGGAACCCTTCTCGACAATAATGGAATATGCTTTGCGAACGCTGCTTGCAATGCTCGCCCGAGACCTGCTTGACTGCCGCCATCCTCCATCCCGAGGCTGCAGAATCAGCTCCCGCCATCATCACGACTTGGGCAACACCTCCCGTTTCGACTCAAACGATATCCTCAACGGCGTAGTGCGGAGGGACTAATTCTGTTCATCACTGACTGTTGCCGCAGACTTCGGTGTCAGAGGTCATTACTCTTTGCTTTGCAGGCTGCGATCTCCAACGAAACTACGAGAGAGATCATGCATCTTGTGTCAGGAGCGGAGCTAACGCTGTACTGGTACCCATTCTTTGTGGTCTTGCAATAAGGCATGAGACTGCAGGAGGCGATGGACAGAAACCACGAGAAGATGGTATTGTTGTTGATCGGGTCGTAGTGGACCCCGCCTGGCAAATGTCAAGAAGCAAATGGAGGCCACTGGGCGATTCTGTCAGCGGCCAGACACAAGCAACAGTACAAAGCAATGCGACGCTCGATTGCTGTCTGGCAAGGCTTAAAGGCAGATTCAAGTACCACATTTCGTTCGCTTTTGTGCATACTACACTCAAAAACACCAAGATGTCAGACCAAGTTGCAATCAAAAAATATCGCCATGTCAAGCAAAGCCATGCAGAGATACATGTTCTCCCGCTGAAAGTCGGCGAAGAAGACGTCAACTTCGTAGGCACACACGGGTGCCGCACCTGTCTGTGCGTCTACGTGCGCCTCAATGGCAACACTGTCTTCATCGCACACATGGTTGCACATGGCGAAGAGCCAGAGGAAAAAGAAGTTGACTTCGCAGAGTGGAAAGCCGAACACAATGTCCATCACGACCAATATAAGTGGGAGTGGACCTCGGATCAGACCAGAGGGCTCCAGCTGAAAGAAAGAGTGATGGCACAGCTGCAGGCTACCTTACCGGAAAGTACGCGTGCAGTGAAGCCAATTGAAGCGTTCGCAGTTTGCCCGGCGTTGCTCGCAGACGGTGAACTCGCCAACGGATGGTGGATGAGAGCTGCGGTGCAAGAGTATTTTCATCTAGAAGACATCGAAGTACGCCGAGCTCACGGATTTGTTGCTGGACCTGGAGCCGATACTGAACTGTTGACGTGGAAGGGGGCTAAGATGCATGCAACTATGGAGCAACGCCCGAAATTCTACGGATGGAAAGCTTGTGATATGGTAAAAGAGCAGCAAAGAGTCTTCGGCTTTGTATACGCGAAGGAGCGTGGCGAATGGATTGAATGTGCTGAGTGGGATAGTGAAAGCACTGAAGACTCAAACTGAACTAACGAGTTTAGTGCTTTCAAGGTTCTTTTGCGATGTGTCAATAGGTAGTGTTGCCGACTTGGCCTGGTGGTGAACTAGCTACTCTGCGTCTCGATGGATTTGAACGATATGCGGTGAAGTCTGATGCCTCAGCTTGTCAGAGATCATGGCCAGTACGAATGTGAATATCATGCACAGGTCATTAGCATGCTTCAAAAGGGCTTCGCATGATGAAGGCGTTGTGAAACGAATCAAGCTCTTGGAACGTTGTAAGGACTTGACTTGTCAGATCAGAGATGTTCGGATCAGATATCGAGGTTGATGAGGGTATGCAACGATTGAACAATACCAAGCAGACGTAGTAAGGAGTTTGTGAAGATGTGGATCCGGAATGTCAAGCCCCTTGCCGCCAGTGAGTCACATCTCGGTAGCGGCAAGAAAAAAGTTGGATATTCTTAGTCCATTCCATTTTTCGGCGTCCTCATCCAGAGTACAACACAACCCAGCTCAGTGGCGCAGTAAGTCACCATCCATGTTAATAGGTAGTTGTCCATTAGCTGACTGATAATCAATAGGCGGAAGCGCGCCGGGCTCATAACCCGGAGGGCCACGGAT
Organism: Ramularia endophylla; assembly: GCA_002116395.1. Taxonomy (NCBI): domain Eukaryota; kingdom Fungi; phylum Ascomycota; class Dothideomycetes; order Mycosphaerellales; family Mycosphaerellaceae; genus Ramularia; species Ramularia endophylla. The sequence goes on along the minus strand of MWSQ01001171.1, from coordinate 15,836 downwards.
CGAAACCGTGCTGAGCTATCAAGTGTTCAATCAGTTGGATCATTCTTTTTGCACTTTTTGGGCTTTTGTACTCACATCTTTTTGCAACTTCCAAGATGAAGGTTTGGAACACAATAATCCCTTTGGTTGTTGGCACTTCTTCGTTCTTCAGCTGAAGTCTCGTCGACCTCATTTGAGGTGCAAGCTTTTTTGGGTCTTGGCGACTATAATCGATCTTCGCTGCCGGAGTAGCCCATGCCTTTCCTCCACCACTCCAGAACACCTCGCTTCTCCATTCGCGTGGCGAAGTCTTTGACAGAATCCGTTTCGAATAGTCCGGTGGAACCCTGCTCGCCGGAAAGATCATTGGCTGCCTCTTGTTCGACTTCAGCGGGACGTGCAGCAAGTTGGAAGTCTTTATACCGCAACCTCTGGAATTGGACGATAAGTATCGTTGACGAGAGTCCACCATGGATGTAATACGACTGCCACGTCGATACTGCAAGGTAAACGTACCTGGACTGCCGCCACCCAATTCTCTACGCCGACCTTTTGACCTTCAACATACATGATCCCAGGAGCACCTCCACTTCGTAGTAGGGCGAAGACATCCTCGCTGCTGGCCGCTTGCCGAAGCTTCGTGACCTTCTTGCGAGAGGTGATGTGGTGTGTGCGTATCAGAGCGTTCCAGGTTGCTCGAGCAGTAGCGTTGGACATGTACTCAGGGCCGACGCCAGAATGAAGACCGCAAAAAAGAGCTTTAACTCGAACGGTAGGTTCTCAACTTGGGTCGCCCGTGTAAAGCATCATGGATTTTTCGATGGCCAAGTTGGAGATGTTGGTGATGAGATGATGGTCGTTGCAATGGAGGGCCGATTTAGGAGGCGTTGCGAGACGAGCGACCAAAAGTCGTGCTACGTGCGGTCTCACGACTAAACGAAGTCAGCTCGCCGAGTACTCCTTTCCTGGTCGTGGTTTCTCTTTCCGCGACACCACTATACGGATAGCATGTTTTGATAACGCCCAACTCAGCCTTCGAATCATGGACTCTTGCCATCACCTGGACAGCTCAATGCCAGCGAGACATATCGGCCCTACCTTTGGCGCGACTACATGGTTGAAGACGCGGATCGAACGACAGCATTCGTTCTGTGCCTGGCAGGAAGTAAAGTGAAATATTGTATGGGAAAAGTCACTGGGCGTGAATTTCTCTCTATTTGCTGCTATCTTCACATGCTATCAACCTCCACTCTCTGCCTTATCAGTTCAAACCCATCCCCGAGAAACCTTTGTATTCACCTCGTTTACAATCCTCCTCAACCCGAGGCCGTGCATGCAGCACCAATGGCTCCGAAAAAGGTTCCAATCTCAGGAACTAAAGACAGACCTCCAAGAATGCCATTCACAATGTCCCCACAGCCACCAGTGTCGGACCTGGTAAGTAGAATGGAAAGATATTGATTTGAAGCATCACCACCGAAGCGGTTGACGTTGAAGAAGTTGGTAGACGTTGCAGTCTTGGTGACTTGCATTCTGTTGCCGTCAGGAAGCCCACCCGGACCTGGGATGGTGATGACCTCTGGCATGCCGGTGAGTCTGCAAGAACCAGATCAGATACTTGAATTCAGCCGCAGCGAAAGTTCGTTTCACGACTTTTACAGGCTGTTTCCCATTTGACCAAAATAGAGCTTCCTGCTTTGAAGTCAAGCGATATATCGAATCGCGTGACAGATCTTGCACGTAAAGACCTGCAGATCCTGGTAGATCATAAGGTGTTGGTGGCGCTCGTATGTGGCTGCTCCGGAAAGGTTTGTAAGAAGGACTTCATAGCCATCATCATCACCAGACGCCGACCATGTTTTTGCTGTAGAATGCTAAAAGTGTCATAGTAGATCTCCCGGATAAAGGGTCGAATTGACAGGGCATTTCCGCTTGGCTCGTATCCTGAATACCGTCTGCAAGGCTCCACAATCGTCCACAATGCTCGGTTCGCTCACTCCCCAGCCATGGCCTTTCGCAGGAAAGGAGCTACCTGCTTCCTGCTGGCCTTGACGTTCTTTTGGTCCCAAAGATGTTGGAAGGAAATATCTTCATCTGATGGAAGGGACCATTGAACACCTGCCCTGTCCTCCAGCTGAAGATCGTTCTTGGCAATGGCTACGAACCTCTCAACCGCAGACGTGGCCCTCTCGCCACCCATGGCCGTCAGCAAAATCTCCTTGTAGAATCGTCCTGAATCATCGTGACCAGAAGTCGTGACTACAAAGAGATTCAATGATTTTCTCTGTGCAAAGCTCTTCAACGCAGCTTGAAGGTCTTCTTCCTTCTCCTGAAGGTAAGAATAGGATTGGACCACACTGCTCATACCAAGCGTCAGATCACCCTCCTTCCATTCCTTGTAGTCTTTGCGGAAGATGTCGTCCAAAGAAAGACTGTCAATATCCATTTTCGCTTCGTGAAGCTCGTTGAAAAACCTTGTTCGGTCATAGTCCTTTCCTAGCTTCGGCGAGACGTTGATCTTGGCCTCCAGATATCGTACAGCTTTGCGGTCATGATCCGTAACTTTCGCCTCATTCTCCATGTTCCCGGTGTCAATCAATATAGCACCCAATGAAAGCTTTGCGACTTGACCATCCCATGTCGATGCATATGCAAAGTCGTCAACCAGAATGTCATCTTGCCCGAGTCCGACGACCGATGCAGACACCATAGAGCCGAGTGACTGCCAATTCTCCCGTTGCGAGTTTGCCACGAGACTATTGCAACTTCCACATTTCTCGATGACTCGTAGTGCGGCATCTTTTGGCACTACTTGATCATCGTCGTGATGGTCGATTACTCCCACAACTCTACTACGATACCGCTCTCCTAGCGGCCCTTGAAGAGCATTGTGATCTACCAGAGTCCAATCTGTCTTGTCCAGTGGAAGAGGGTCGCTTCCCAGGTCGTCCAGGGTGATGAGATCTGACGGTTTTATGCCTGCATGTTTGAGCAGTGCAGTAAGTTCTGTTCGGAGCGGCAAATCTGAAGCTGGAAGATTTGCAACAGGAACTACAAGTTGCCCAGTCCGCTTTGCCTCAATCCTGCTCGATTGTATATAGCCGTATACAAGAGCACATGTTATGGAGTCGAGGTCTGCGGATTCATTGCCGATCACGAACGATGTGAAGGTCTGGTCCCTGATGGAATTTTGAAGTTGTCTTTTTGCGGCGACCAGGAAGGTCCGCACTGACATGCGAGACATGCTGGCGATGATGGACTTGGGATTTCTTGGGGATTGTGCGTTGATGATGTGCAGGTGAAGTCATTTGAGAGTGCTTAGGTGCATGTAGATTTTGTCTTAGCTTTGAGACAAGTCTCCTTCCTGATTGGTCTCGGCTGACGGCTGAGCACGGAAAGCTTGGATTTCCGCCGCCTTCCATCGACTTCAGCTCAACAAACGCAACATCACGGCATTTAGCATCAGGCATTGACCTTCTCGGCTGGCTTGATCGAATACCCTTTCAAGTTGGAAGCTTCTCAATCTCCCACCTCAGTCATCATCGTCGAAACTCAGTCCACTCCTTCCGATCAACATGTCAAGCTCCACCATTGCTGAACGCGGCAAAAAAGCCATGGACGCAAAGGACTATGAAGAAGCCATCACTCAGTACACTACGGCCATCCAGCAGTCTGGCTCACCAGCCTACTTCATCCAGCGTTCAATTGCCTACCAGCGAGCCCAAAAGCTTCCCGAAGCACTTGCCGATGCCGAGCAAGCCGTCATCAATGCTGTCAAACGCTCTCACAGGGAGCTCATTATCGAAGCTCAATGTCGTCGCGGTCAATGTCTTCAAAAGCTTAAGCGACCTGCGGATGCCATTTACGTTCTGGATCTGGTCATATCAAAGGCAAAGGATCACAAGCAAGCGCCCATGTGGAAGAAAATGGCCGAGAAATCATTGGCGGATCTTGCTCCAGAAGATCCGCGGAGAACTTGCGTCGTCTCTGAGATCCCTGAAGCACCTTCCAAAACTTCCACCGCTTCTACAACTGATACGAACAAGTCGACGGCCACAGCTCCACCACAAACACAAACTCAACTTGAGAAGATTCGCCATGATTGGTACCAGAACAGTGAGAATGTCTACTTCACTTTGCTTGCAAAGGGCGTACCCAAAGACAAGGCACAGATCGAGATTCGCGAACAATCGTAAGTATTACAGTAGGCAACGCATCGGGTTTTAAACCCCTTCCTGCAAAGAATGGCATTCTGCTATTCAGAGGCTTTCCATCTGCTGGGCTTCTCGTCCCTGAACAGAGCTAGCCTGGAGAGCGCTTCTGATATGTCTATTGCTCTTTCTTCCCTCTTCGAGACATTGCTGACTTTTTGGCTTTGTAGACTCGGCATTGATTTCCCGCTAAATTCCGGCGCCACGTACCAACTGACGCTGGATCCACTGTTCGCCGCCGTCAATCCGGAAAAGTGCATTGTTCGCGTGCTTCCAGCCAAGGTGGAGATCATTCTTGCTAAAGCCACCGCCGGACAGAAATGGGCCAGTCTTGAGGGAAGCGAGCTGGCCGAGAAAGACGTCACCATGAAGGAGTCGAGCTCCGAGTCAGATGCAGTCAAGCGTGCAGTGTTCTCAGATCTCGCAGCTGGCGCTCCAGCTTATCCAACATCGTCCAAGAAGGGCCCAAAGAATTGGGACAAGATAACCGCGGACGAAGATGAGACAGAGAGTGGCGGTGATCCGAACGACTTCTTTAAGAAGATCTTCAAGGATGCCAGTCCCGATATGCAGCGCGCGATGACGAAGTCTTACCTTGAGTCAAACGGCACTTCCCTTTCCACAAACTGGGATGAGGTCGGCAAGGGTAAAGTTGAGACGCTGCCTCCAGATGGAATGGAGGCAAAGTCCTGGAATTCATGAGCCGGTGTTAGATTTGGTTCCGTGTGGGTCGTTTCGCTCTTCTCTTCTCTCCTCTGTGGTGAAAAGACATTACATGTGATTGAGCTGGTGCACATTGCTCTTCGCAGTCGGAAAGATATTGGTCTGAAGGAGAGCAACCAGTAAGCAGCGACCTCTGAATTTAGCAAGGCGTACGGTGCAAATTGCGAAATGAGTATTTCCAAGCCCTATCTCCTTCTCATGGCCCTTCATTGAACATCAAATATGCCTTGATCTTCCACATGCCGTTTTCGATCCTTCGTTTTCCGTCTGATGACGGAGGTGGCCGTTGTCACGCCTCTTGCCGGTATGTTTCATCACAAGTGATTTTGATTGTTGCGTCATGCAGATTGTTGAGAAAAAAAAGGCATGAAAAGCACAAAACTTCACTCTTGCCGACTTCACATGCTTCACATGCCAATCCCTTCAACATGTGCTAAAAGCTTAATTTAGCTCCCTCAAGTACTCTTTCTGCGACATGCTCTGGCCATCTTCCTTACATCAACCACATCCTTCCACTCAAATCGACGTGGAACTACATCATTCCTCCCTCAAACACACCTTCCGCCACACGACATCCATCAACGCATCAACAATGCAGGTCACCAGTGACGACCACGTCAGCTTCGGTGAAGCAGCGACCGTACTACCAGGCGCGCTCCCTAAGCTCACAACCTCACCGCCTGATCAAACTCCAGTCAAGCCAAAGAAAGGCTTCCTCGACCTTCCTCCAGAGATCAGAAACACCATCTACTCCCTCCTCCTTGGCGACGCAGTTCGAATCACCATACGGGAGGAACAAGACGACAACCAAACCCGCAAGTTCTCAAGCTACGCCTTCTCCGGCTTCAAATTTCATCCATCCATCCTCGCAACCTGCAAGCAAGTCCGGGGAGAAGCAAGTGCAATCCTCTACGGAGCCAACGAATTCGCCTTCGAATTTCCCGAGCACTTTTTAGATTTCTGCAGCATGACCAATGACATAGGAACCTTTATGAAACACATCGTCGTCGAAGAGGTCGCGGATCGGCGTGCGTTCAGATCAACAATGAACTCGATTGCAGATGCGGGCAGTATCAAAAAGCTAGAATTTTCGAGCTTGGCGATTCAGAAGTTCTCGGCGGAGGATATGATTGAGGATCTCAAATATTTGGTGTATTTGCTTTGGTCTGAGCGTGCTGATCCGGAGGATTCTCTCACGAAGGAGGATATTGTTGATATTTTCTGCTTTGCGGACCATGCAGAGTGTGATGATGAGCTTACCTGGGGAGAGCGTGATTTGAGTGAGGGGGGTGAGTATGGAGATGGTCTTGATGAGGATTATGAGAGCTCCTGTGATGAGGATGAGGGCGAGGAGGGATCCGAGCCGTGGGTTGATACCTGGAATAAGGAGGTCAGAGAGGGCCTTCTGGAACATTTGCGAGTCCGGCAGGAAGAGGATCACTGGTAGATGAGTTGTGAGTGGGATATGCTCGTGATTGAGGGAATCTTAGGCAAGATGGCGATGCTATGAGATCGACTTGGGTTCTGCATCTCTTTCAACCTGAAAAGGAGTCGCGCGTGGCTGGAGGCTACTGAGAGTTGCCCTCGTAAGGCCCACCCCGATCTTCTTATGAGCACATGTCTTGTCCGCATCTCCACCAATTCCAAGCCACAAGAACCATCTCCTTTCTGCTCTTCGAACAGGGATGAAGACCTGTCTCAGCCATGCCAAGCGCCTCAAGCAGGCAGTCAGAATAAAAGCAGTTCTCAAGCTCACACATCAAGCTCTTCTATTCAGTAACTCAATCTTCCAACACTTCGCTTCAGCTCACTCTACCAATTAACCACCAAAAGCAACCCATTTGTATCAACCGATCGAGCAGGTATCGATCTTTCAGCGTTCAACTTCCATCCCAACGACGGTACGAAGCTCCACTTCAACTCCAATCCTCGTCCCAACTAACAACTCATCAAAATAACAGACTTCAACGATCAAGCATCAAAGCTCCCCATCAACCACCACTTCATCACACTTCTTCGACAAGCCAAGACCAACCATGCCCTCCACTACCACCACCCCCAACGCCGCCAAGAACGCCGCCAAGATTGATCAAAAAGATTACCCCACCCTCTCCCGCCCCGCGCCACCATCGACTCCACCAGGCAACCGTGGACCACCGGCCGGAGTTCCCCGTTCCCCACCACCGCCACCTCCGATGCGCTGCTATCGTCAGCAGTGTCTTGAAGGCAACCACTCGGGATGTGGTATCTGTGTACATGTCCCGGTTGAGAAGCCTTACCAGAGAGGAACTTGGAATTGAACCTGACTGTCGTACCCAGGCTGGGAACTTAATCTTGGGCTTTTGGCTCTTTGGCGCAGGGACGATTGCAGGCTCTGTATTGTGGGTGCTGGAAGAAATGAGAGCGGTGTTATAAGGGATGGATAGGTATAATGTTCCAGATGGAGAATCGAGTGCTGGGTCGAACGGCATATCGGACAGGAATGAGGCATATATACGTAACCAACATCCTCTCATTCCGTCCATCTTCCAGAAACGAACCTTTTTGTACAATGTCCATCTTACAAACTCCTCTGTCTATTTCTTCCCCTTCTTCCCACCCCTCCCCATACTCCTCCTTTCCGCATTGGCAGCCTTCCTCTTCCCGGCCTTCCTCCAAGCCATAAAGCGATCTCCTCTCACAAAAGGCACCACCGCCTTCGCCTTCTCCGAGAACTCGGCACTCCTTCCAATCTCCCAATTAGCCTGTCGATACTGTCCCCGGCCCTTCATATGCAGCACCACCTCATGACTATCCCCTTTCTTTCCCCGCAGAATCGTCACATCCCGATCTGTATTGCTTTTTTGTCGGATTTCTGTGCTGGGAATTGCGGCTGGCGCATCGACTCCCTCGTGTGTCAAATCGCCGATCGTCTCGACAGCAGGTGTCGCTGTTTCTTTACTTTGATATGCCAACATTCCTAGTTGTCGTCTACGAACGGCATTGGGTGCCATTGGAAGTTGTTGGTCTCGCTCGAAGACTACGCCGATGTACTTTCGTTTTGGGTGGAGATGGGGATCGCGGTAGTAGCGGACGTAGCCTGGTGCTCCGGCGTGTATGGTGTGGTCGCGGCCCTAAAACCAGCCCATATTAGTGTACTGACTACGAGGAAAAGAAGAGGAACAGAGGATTGGACATACCATATGACAATTCTCACCAGGAAACCATAATGTGCCGCGCTGTTTGTAGAGAATGTTTCCCGGGACTACATATTCGCCTCCGGTTTTCTTTGCGCCGAGTCGCTTTCCTGGGCCGTCTTTTGCGCCGTTTGCGCGACCCTACAGATATTTGTTAGAGCAGGCATTGGGGAGGACTGGGAGGAATTGGCATACTTGGGCTTGATGCGATGCATATCGGACTGTCGGGAGAGATGTGAGGCGGAGAGATGAGATTGCTGAGGAAAGCGCGGAGAGAGCGGCGGTCGATGGCGCGCGGGAGGAGAGTGTGGGCGCCATCTTGGAGGTGGAGTAGGAGGTGGATATATGGGAGATTATTGCGTGAAGACGGGCGAGAGGTGATGTGAAGTTGACGCTTGTATCAATATTTAGTTCAGACCATTTGATTCAGCGGGGCATTGACACGACTTCATCCATTCTATACACTGCCTTCTCTCAATAAACACGACTTCGATTCCTCCCATTCAACACCCACAGACTCCCCTTTTGGCCAATCACTCCAACCTCGACTGATCGCCCTCAACACCTCCACCGGGGACCTTCCCTCCATCACCCACGCGCCGACCAGGCAAACACCCCCCTCTTCCACCCTCCATCATGGCCTCCGCCCTCTTCTTCCTCGACCTCAAAGGCAAGACCCTCTTGGCCCGCAACTATCGCGGCGACATCCCCATGTCGTCAGTCGAAAAGTTCCCCATTCTCCTCTCCGAAGCCGAAGACGAATCCTCCTCCGTCCCACCCTGCTTCTCCGATTCTGGCATCAACTACCTCTACATCCGCCACAATAACCTCTACCTCCTCGCATTGACAAAACGCAACTCCAACGCCGCCGAAATTCTCCTCTTCCTCCACAGAATCGTCGAAGTCTTTACAGAATACTTCAAAGAACTAGAAGAGGAATCTATTCGCGACAACTTTGTCGTAATCTACGAATTGCTCGATGAAATGATGGACTTTGGATATCCTCAGACTACAGAGACAAAAATCCTCCAAGAATACATCACCCAAGAATCCCACAAACTAGAAGTCCAAGCCCGCCCACCCATAGCAGTAACAAATGCTGTAAGCTGGCGCTCCGAAGGTCTCCGCTACCGCAAAAACGAAGTCTTCCTAGATGTCGTCGAATCTTTAAATCTCCTCGTTTCTTCCACAGGCAACGTCCTTCGTTCCGAAATCCTGGGCGCTATCAAGATGAAATGTTACTTGTCCGGCATGCCAGAATTGCGACTAGGATTGAATGATAAAGTCATGTTTGAGACAACAGGACGAGCTACAAGGGGAAAAGCAGTGGAGATGGAAGATGTGAAATTTCATCAGTGTGTGAGATTGTCCAGGTTCGAGAATGATCGGACGATTTCATTCATTCCGCCGGATGGCGAATTTGAATTGATGAGTTATCGATTGAACACGCAGGTGAAACCTTTGATTTGGGTGGAATGTGTGGTTGAGAGTCATTCGGGGAGTAGGATTGAGTATATGTTGAAGGTGCGTATTGCTGAGATTGCGAGGCATCCTGCGAGCTGTTCGTCTGCATCTGCTTGTGTACTGACTATCTTTCCAGGCAAAAGCACAATTCAAACGCCGATCAACAGCAAACAATGTAGAAATCTCCATTCCCGTCCCCGACGATGCCGACACGCCTCGTTTCCGTACCAACATCGGCTCCGTGCACTACGCTCCCGAAACGTCAAGCATAGTGTGGAAGATCAAACAATTTGGCGGCGGGAAAGAATTTCTCATGAGGGCGGAACTTGGGTTACCCTCTGTAAAAGGTGATGAAGAGAGGGGAGGAGGAATGATGGGTGGGTTTGGAGGGAGTATGGGAGGCACACAGGGAGGGAAGACAGGGAAGAGACCTATTGGGGTGAAGTTTGAGATTCCATATTTCACGACGAGTGGGATTCAGGTTAGGTATCTGAAGATTATTGAGCCGAAGGTATGTGCAATGAGGAGATTGGGAAGAGGACGGATCACTAATGAGTGGAATAGTTGCAATATCCGAGTTTGCCGTGGGTGCGGTATATCACGCAGAGTGGGGACATTGCTGTAAGATTGCCGGATGTGCAATGAGGAGCAGTGGGAGATTTGAGCAGGATATTAGTATGAGGGAGACGGTCGCGAGGATTGATCTGGGATGGATGGGAAGGAAGCATTTGCAGCGTTTTTGTTCGCGAAAGGGTGGGTATTAATCTGACCATGAAAACGGCAGATGAGATTTTTATGAGTATCATGCAGCGCAGGGAAGAAAGCAAGAAAGCATTTCAGCTGGAAGGGATTGTTCCCAACTCGACTCGACTTCAGGTTCTCTGTTTGATATGGGCATGGTCATGAGCTTTCTGCTGAATCTCGAGCCATTCCTGTTCTCAAGGACTACCCGCGCCGCTGAATGGTGCGAACTGTCCGCTCTGAACTACGTACACCATGAACAGAGTGCTCACGTGCAGAATCAATCATTCCTGCTGATCTCTTGTCAGAGGATCTCGATGTTAAGACAGGGGTTGCAGACATACCAAGAATGCACTCCGGGGAGTTTGGAAATGAGGCGATAAGGCAACATTGAGATTCCGACGGTGGACTGGGAAGTCCAGCGTTGGTTAGATTGTGAGGACGTCTTCACACATCAGAGACAAAATTCCAGCGGGAAGAAGGACCTGAGTCGGACGAAAAATATGACGTAAAGGACGGCCGTGGCTGAGAGAAAATAGAGGAGGGCGATGTTGAAGAGGTGGAAAATTGGACGGTCTTCGTGTTCAGTGCTGAGTGTGGTTTTGAGGGTGATGAGGATTGTTGTCAGGACGGACATGGTGCTGGTATTGAGGTGTCAATGGGGAGCTTTGTTTGTGAGGTTGAGAGTTGCTTGGGGTGTTCGGAGGAAAGGATGCTGTGCGCAAGTTGGGGATGGTGCCAAGATGAGAGTAAGTGAATGAAATTGGACTCGCGAGGATAGGCCGAAAGCATCAGACGTTCTCGCAACGGTCCTGTGTTGAGAACTAAAGCCAGTCCATGCAGTGATGTAGCTACTGCGGTAATCGTTCAATCTCCATGCTTACGACTCGGGCATCTCTAGCATTGCTCTAGGACGTCCGCCAGCACCGCTGCTTCAAAGATACTTTCGAAGCCACTTGCTCATGACCAAGCCATGCACCAATCACTCCTATTCAATCAGTCAATCATCGCAGAGGACAAGAGATCGCGTCACACGAACCTCAACCAGAACTCCTTGCCTCAAGATCATGAGGGCAGGAATTCCATCCGCAAGAAGAACCCAAGTCGAGAGTAGGTGATCACAATGATCGAGATGAAGTGCAACAGTATGATGGCAGCGTCGAAAAAAAGAAACATCGAGCAGTTTTCGGCCAGAGTTTGTTGTTTGAAAGCGAGGAGTAATGTGACTAAGACGCCCAGATGGTGTAACATGCCTACGTGCAGCATGCTTGATTTGAGTCTGGTAATTGGTAACTGAAAGGCTGTTGGTCAGGATGTTTCCTTGGTGATGTGGAAAGTCGAAAGGTGTTTGGAGTTTTTGCGGATGGAATAAAGTGGCGGGTATTGTGTGGGTGAAGGATGACTGGCGCGCGTTTGTGAAGTTTGTGATTGCAAAGTCCGTGCCAAGACAAATGTAAGTGAATGGAAGCAAACTTGCTAAATATGACGCGTGAGGATTATGTAACGCATGCAGTCACTCGCGACCGCGAAGTATTCTGCAGTCTATCCATTCTTTTTCTCTCCATACTTTTCAACCATGTGCAGCGATGATACTTTTCTTGTTTCTCGCTCTTGCATTCAATCCAGAAGAAGTTCGAAGACCCGACATTTGCGTCTCAGCCAGACCTGACTTCATTTACGAATCTGATGCTTACAGCCACAAAGTAGGCCGCAAATTCGTATGCGGTCGATATAGCGTTCCTAGTTGGTACCACATTAGAACTTGTGCTCCAAGACTTGAGAGGACACTACATACATCTGTCTCCAGTCTGCGAAAAGGCACCCCAGAAGTAAGCCCACCATGCTTGCTATGGGATAGTCGCAGAAGATGAGTTGAATCCAGGAGTAGACATAGGTTGGCCGGGAGTGAAGGACCGAGATGGTGAGAGGAAGAAGAAGACACCAGCCTAAGACTGGCGATTCGCAAAACCAGAGCATTTTCATGAAGAAGCAGTGAAAAGCGATTGCAACGCTGATGCGACCGAATGGGCGAAGATGTAAGAACCAAAGGATCATGGCGGCCAAAAGAATTAGCAGTACCAGGAGAACGATGATCATGTCGCGGATGGCCTTGATAGTGTCGAGGACTCTGGAAGCAGTGGCGAGGAATGACATGGTTTCGAGCGGGCTCGAATAAAGATTTTCTTGGGTTTTGGACAGTGGAGTGGTAGGCGGAATCGCTCGGGCGTGCGATGTGTCGCGGTAAGTTCACTGATGCTAGCTGGGGTATGAAAAGAGTTTTGTTTGGGAAGCTGAAGAGATTGTGGGTCCCTGCCAAGAAAAGGCAAGTGAATGAAACCGAACTTCGCTGAGATGCCGACGTGGACTAAAACACAAACGGAACTTTCCAGCTCTGCCCAGAAATATTGGATTTTGGGAAAACTATGGAAGTCGCCGATGAGCCTGGGATGGCAATGTCTCTACTTTGCTCGCATTTGGAACTACTCCAATTCATGCGTCAGGCTATCCATTTGATCTTTCAAATCGCATTTCCCATCCTTTGAATTCATCTTCTTCCGCTTAGCTAACATACGGAGATTTACAGTGCCAACCTTCACCAAAAATTCTTCTCAAGAGCCCGCAGACTCTGCACCCTGAACCCAAGCATAAATTCCAACAACGACTCACAAGCTAAGCCACCCTTTCCTATTGATTTGGTCAGTGCATGGCTAGAAGATAAGCTGAACTATGTACATACCTGTTCTGCCGATCTCCCTCGAATGGCAGCCAACCTATCACTCCTCCCATCAGAGCCGCTGAAAGAAATTCCAGTCTGTCCAGTGCAGTCGCCCGTAAAGCTTCGGGCTCGCAGCTGATGGCAAAGCGGAAGTAGTCGAGTCCCGACGAGATGTCAGATTCGAAGATTCCAGCACTGAGGATGGAGATCGCAAAGATGTTCCATAAGAATGGCAATGGTTGACCGCCCTTGCCGCTTCCACAGTTGCTGCGGCTAGCGAAAGATATGAAGCTGAATCAAGTGACTGCGGCCTTGCGCAGAGACACGAGCAATGGCTTTCACGGGTATCGGTACGTCCAGCTGTTTCGAAGCCTCGCTCGTTGAAGAGCCCATGAACACTCCAAGGCGGCTCCAGCCGCTGATGTGAGTATGGCATTTGATTCACACATCTTCGAAGAGATGTGTGGTAGTGAGCGCGATCCAGTCCTTGCATGAGCATGGGCAGTATAGCGTGAGGATCTTCGGCTAGTCACAAAAGCTTTCGTCTTGGCGACGAGCTTGCATGGGTGCACGATGTAGCGGCTAGGCTGGTTTTTCGGAGCATAAAACAGTGCATGCGGATCGCACCCTTGCCTTTGATAATTACTTCAGCCAGATTCCAACAAGTCATATTGCTCGCGGGCACACAAGCCACAATTCACTGTGCATGAAGCTCATGTGGTGTGAGAAGCATCCCAGAGGCATTCGACGATTCCAGCTGTGGCGCCTGGTAGCTGCTCGGAAGAACCGAAAGAACAATATAGGACCCTTATACGCGCCGAGGAGGATATGCGCCGATGTTCGGGCGCGAATTCATGCAGTCGGATGCCTTGAAATATCAAAGTCACCACGTTCCACTGGTCGTCCTCGTCTAAACTGTTAGCTAGAACACAGAAGCCAGAGATCTGCAGAGGTCCTGCCAAGAGCACCGCCAGCATCCAACATGGCGACATCCTACACATTACCAGGCCGCCTAGGAGACCCAGACATGTCTCTTGAGACCGACCCTCGCGCATTGCCAGCAATGGTGGCTGAGATGCAGAGACTCGGAATGGCCGCCAACACCAACAACCCTCCCACTGGTCACCTTCCAGCGGAGCTTTTTGAAAAGTATGTTCTCGGACATATCGAAGCCGGTGAAGGGAGCCTTTGCGATGGGATGGACGACGAACTTCCCGGAGACAAAGATGAACCCGATGTCGATTTCGAGACTATCACAATTGAGGGTGTGGATGGCAACGAATTCAGACTGTTCATTACTCGGCCACAAGGATCTCGTGAGGTGGCATTGCCGGCAGCAGTGAGTAAGACGAGGGTCAAGGTCTTCAGTCACTGATCGAGAAGTAGCTCCATTTGCACGGCGGTGCAATGGTCTGGCAGAGGACCGACTGCAAGATCAACCTCCGATGGTGCAAATCATTAGCCTTGCAAGGACTAGTAATGGTAATGGTCGAGTTCCGAAATGCATACGTCAAAGGCAAACCACGCAATCCGTTTCCATGCGGTTTGAACGACTGCGCATCAGCAGCCAGATACGTCCACGCCCACAAGAAAGAGCTGGGCATCTCAAAGCTGATAACCTTGGGAGAGAGTGGAGGCGGCAATCTAGCTATCGCCACTGCCTTAAAGGCCAACCGAGAAGGCTGGATGGAAGCCATAGATGGTGTTTACGCCATCGCTCCATATATCAGTGGCGCGGCATGGGGGTGGACGAAGGAGCAACAGCTAGCGAAGCTGCCAAGTTTGATTGAATGCGAAGGATACAGGTTCTCTCCAACCATGGGATTGGCCAAGTACTATTCTCCAGAAGAGGCCGATATGACGAATCCATTGGCGTGGCCGTACTGGGCGACAGAGGAGGATGTAAAGGGATTGCCACCGCATTACTTTGCTTTGGATGAGCTGGATCCACTGCGTGAGGAGGGCGCTGCGTATTATCACAAGCTGCTCAAAGCCGGTGTCGTGGCGTCTGCGAATATCTGTATGGGTACTGTTCATTGTGCTGCAATTTCGTTTAGAAAAGCGCTGCCAGAGGAGTACAAGAAGTTAGTGGGAGCGATAGCATCATTCGCGAAAACTCTGTAGACGGATCGAGTACTCTGGAGCTAGATTGTAAGCTCATAACAAATGGCAGGACTTCGTTCTTCGGTCTTGTTGTCGCCTTGTTTTCGGAGGAGAAGTTGACCTGCTCTTCAATCTTGCCGGCGCATAGCTTTAGGCTTTCATCAGCAGCTTCTCGCGTGCTTCAGGGTGAATCAAGTCTCGGATGGTTCTGCCGTTGCCTCGACTCTTCTGCCTGTCCTCGAGGGAGAGAGAGGTTTCCTGTGACTCGTATAGCATGGTTGTTGCTCCAATAAGCAACCTCCAATTGTGATGGGAATTGACGTCTCTGGGTTGTTGATGTCGATGAGACGCTGGAGTCTGGAGTCTTGAGTCGAAGTGAAGCTCGAAGCTTGGACGCTCCGAACTCCGCGAAGGCAGTCGCCGTCACACCTATCTAGTGCGACTAGACCCGGCATACTATAGGAAGTTGGTAGGTCTAAGCTCAATGATGACATAGTATAAGTAATCTATATCCCTCGGGGATGGCTTTAATCTAATTCCGAATAGGGCAAAGATTAATCCCGTATAGACTACTAACATCCTATAGTATATAGGGTCTAGGCCGGTATAGTTAGGCTTTTCGCGTATTTCGATACTTACGCTATAAAAGGGCCTCTTTTCAACACGCGATATCTTCTAAACTACGCGGGGATAGCTAAAACGCTATAGTAGGCCCTTCCGTTA
>MWSQ01001165.1:0-42806 GCA_002116395.1 Ramularia endophylla | reverse complement strand
CACCCGCCCTCCCCGAAGCCAAAATTGCGAAGCGAGTAATGAGGAATTCGCACTATGTTTTCGTTGGAGGGATTTGGGATGGTATCGTGAAATCTGGATGATTTGGAAAAAGGCAAGTTTTTGTGTTGAATACCCCACTCAACGCCGACTGTCTTTTGTCTCTTTCTATCGAGAAGAGAGAGATGGCAGCGTCGCTTTGATATATATCTGCTAATTCTTGTCGGTGAAGGGTAGCATGAGTGCTGCGTCGACGACAGGAACACTCCACAAAGTCAATGAAGCATAGAGAAGTGTTCTTCGCACAAGAACTCGCCGGGCGCGATTTTACTTGAATGGCTTTCCTCGAAACCCATGTGTTGGGAGTGTGGCGGCGAAGATGAAACGTTCCTTCGTCACGGATTTGGAGACGGAGCTAGTTGGGATGAGTCCTCAAACTGTTACAGAACCTGAATCAAGGCATTGCGTGTTGCATTACCTCTGCCTGAATCCAGACAATGCGTGCTTCATAGGTCGTCGGTACCTATGGATCGGAACCTCTGGTCTTCACATAAAGGCGCTAAGGTGGGCAGACAAGACAGGTGAATGTTTTGGAATATTTCGCGGGCAGAATGTCTTCTGACGTGACGGCAGCAGGGTTGCTCATGTACCGGTCGATGCCAGAGATGTACGGCTTGGTATATGCCGGACATGCTGGGCGTCTCGTGTCCACAGCATTGGGACCGCTGGACGGAAACCGCTCTAAACACCGTCTCGTATTGTTCAGCTGTGGTGTGAGAGATGGACCGCTGGACGGAAAGGGCCATAAACACGATCTTCCCTCGACGCTGAAGGTCCTGAACCACGTAATGCTGCGACGATTTCATAGCATGTTCGTAACAACAAGCATTGTAGGATACGGCTCTGTCTCGTGAAGGATACGACGACACAGAAGAAAGGTATGGACGAAGGACTTTCACCACAAGACTCCAATAAGTATAAAGCTTTCACCATTCACCTTCATTCCCATCTCATATCCTCACATCCAATTCCCATCCCCATTCCAGCAACAAGAAACTCCAACCCACAAACCAACAACACCCACCCAACCCTCCTCAACATGCACTTCCTAACAACCCTAGCCCTAGCCTCCCTAGCCAGCGCCCAAACCCTCTCAATCCCCGCCGCCAAAGGCAGCGTCATAGCCCTCAAAGAACCAATGCGCATCACCGGCGCCAAAGACTTCGCCAATGCCGAATACGACCGCGGCGTAGTCTGTCCCACCAACCCCAGCGACACCGGCAGCACGAATGCAGTCTTCATCCTCGAAGCCGGCGCCACTTTGTCGAATGTGATTATTGGCGCCAAGCAGATTGAGGGTGTGCATTGTTTGGGCGCTTGTACGCTGAAGAATGTGTGGTTTAGGGAGGTTTGTGAGGGTGAGTTTTCTTTTACCTCTGAGCAAGGATTTTTTGAAAGGAGAGAATTTTTTTGGACTGACTGATGGTTGTGGTAGATGCGATTTCGGCTCTGGGACCTGGAGATGTGCTGATCGAGGGCGGCGGTGCTAACAATGGGGATGACAAACTTGTGCAGCACAATGGCAAAGGCACTGTGACGATTCGTGGGGGGACTTATACCAACAGCGGCAAACTTTACCGTTCTTGTGGAGATTGCTCAAGTAAGTCCAGCAGCAGGCCTTTCCCCTCTTCCGAGATAAGAGAGAGAGAGAGTCCTTGATTGTGATCACACAACTGACTTTTTGCTCTGCAAATAGACAACAGCGCCAACTCGCCCCGAAAAGTCGTCATCGAGAACGTCAAGGTCAGCGGTATGACTTCTGAATTGGCTGGTATCAACGCCGTGCGTATCTCCCCTCCCTTCCCTCTCTTTGAACCCCGATGGCTGACCTGTACGTAGAACTACGGAGACACAGCCACCATTTCAGGAGTCTGCGGCAGCAATTCGAAGAAAACTTGCCAGGAATGGACGGGTTACAACAAAAGTCAAGGAAAGAAGAGTACCAAGTTGACTTCTACTACCCACTGCTTGGGCGCTCAGGGCAAATTGACTACGCTTCCTGCTTGTGCTTAGAGTTGTTCGTGGAAGGAGGTTGACGAGTTGGGGGGGACGTGTATGATAGGAACGGGAGGCTTCAACAGGGAGGATTGATGGGAGAATCTCATTTGAGCTCCTTGAGAAAGCTGTGGGATATAGGTACCTTTGCGAGACGAATGTAACCCTTGACATTTTCTCATTGTTGTTTTTTTTATGTCTCAGTTTGTAAGAAGACTGGATAATCCTGTCGATAGTCCTGTGAGAGATCCAAAGAATCAGTTTGCTTGAGAGGATCAACATCAGGGCAGTGCTACAAGTACTCTGCTGTACCTCACAGATTCCGCGATTTTTTTTTTCAAGGTTCTCATCATGGCAAAGAACAGTCAGAGGGGCGAGAGCAAGAAGCATCAGAGCAAGAAAGTTGAGAAGTTTCAGAACAAAAACGTCGAGAAGAAAGTTGACGATAACGATGTCAAAGATACTTGGGAGAAGAAAGCTCAGAAGGAAGCTTACCTGCGATTCCTGTCTCCGGCAGCGATTGCGTTTTTTACAGAGTTCAACGACTATCGACTTTCAGTACGCCAAACAGCCAGGTGAGAGGAGGGGTGGTGTGTTGGAAGTCAGTCCAAATACTTGTGTTGGAATCTACATCAAATTGAAAGCTTGGGTGCCTGACACGACGTTGAAGGGATGGAAAGAGTCCTTCAAGAGGGAGCAGAATACTTGTGTTGCCTACTACTCGGAGTTGCTGGTAGCGGTCGGTAAAGCTGTGAGGACATGGATGATAGAAGATCTTGAGGGACGTTGATGAGGTGCGCTGGAACCATTACTGGCTTTCATGTCGGAGAGTCGTCGATGGTAGAAAGGCTGCGTGTTGATTGAAGCTTTCCTTATCCCATAAGTTGCACTCATTTTCGGTGCATGCCACTGATGACGCGCTCAACTTGTATAGCAGGCAGCATGAAGCAGGGGCGGAAGTCGTTGCTGGGGACTGTCCGCTAGCTGGTAGTCACATCTGCAGGTAACCTGCGCCTTCGGATCAACACTCATGAGAAACTCACGGCTATCCTGCACAGTCTTGGATCGTCAAAAACAACTTTGTCGTCATGCTTGGAGTGCGCCTCTTGCTATTTCCCAGAGTGCACCGGAAGAACTTTGTTCCGAGCGCCGAAGTGAATCTGCCTGGAAGTAACCCAGCAAACTAGGTATGGCGTATAGCCTCACCGATAGAACTCCACGCATGTTATCCCGAGAGTTGTTGAACTAGGAGAGAGTATATGCTCGCTCGAGCAGGAAGTCGTCTTGGAAACAGGCTGAGGAAAAAATTCCTCAATCAACGCTCTTTCCGATCACCACTTTAAGGAAATGGAAACACTCAACTGTCATGCTATCAGACTTGTAGAGTAGAACTGCTTGTATCAACCGCCAAGAAAGTAGCAGAAGTCCTTTCTATGCTTCCAAGCTCCCAAGCTCTTACCCTCGCGCCTTTTCATTACCTACAGCACCTGCAGAGTCGAAGACAGCCATCCTGATATTTGAGATCGAAAAGGAAAGCTGGGATATTCAATTTTCTTCAGCATGTGGTTCAGAGATGTCGCTACCCCTGCTCATCAGAACGAAAGCATTTCCAAGCCTGGAACATCTGAACGGGCTAACGTCGTCGATGGTTCTTTCTTCACTTCGCCCTTTTTTGCCGCCAACAGCAAGAACTTGCACGACCACACCTGATCTGAGCAGCGACCACGGAAACTCCTACTCAAACAAACGAGCTCAGCGTTCCCCATTATCTCGACCACCACAACAAACCTCACGACCAAACACTCTTAACAACGAACGAGCTATGCCGCAGGAAGAATCCGATGCAGTCGTGACCCTCGGCCCATCGCATCTACCGTACGAAGATCCAGTCAACATGTTACTTCCAGCACATTTCGACCGGTCGGCAAAACTCATTTCCTACCGCGAGTTCCTCCGCGAGGCAGATGACGACGGAGACGATATACAACAGGCAATTCTAAAGGACAAATTCCAGAACATCGTCACCAAACTCACGCCACCTGTCGAAGCGAACATCGAAGTCTGCTCAGCTTGGACTGGCGCTGCAATGGCGATGGACCCCGTCGTACCAGACTGCTCCCCATGGTTCTTCAGCATCACACTATGGACGCAGGAAGATGTTCGCCGTATACCACAGCTTCATGCAGAGTTCCTTGTGCTGGTGGAGGAGCACACTGCGCAGTTTGAGGATTGGCCGGCGCTTATCCGATACAGGCTGGGTGAAATGGACGTAGACTACTGAAACCCGAGAAGCCTTCGAGAAGTCCGCTCGGGTCCAACGAAAGCGTAGAGGAGATGCTACATCTAGACCAGCGGTCTCCATCATGCTATCTGGTTTTTGACGAAGGAAGAAACGTTGGGCTTAAGCCCACGAGATTGCAGAATGTTGGACGTTACTTTGGAAGGTTTGAGGAATGCAATTGGCTTCTGGCAGGTATGCTATGATATAGCCTATAGCTGTCAGCGCGAGATTTATTCGATCAAACGAAACTCTCCTCGGTTCAACCATCTCATCCGTCCCATTTCGGTGCAGTGGCTGTTTTGACTTTAGGGGCCTTCATACGAGCCTAGCCGTCAATCATATACCAGAGAGTCCAGATGGATCGGGCAGTGCCCATATTATGAATGATATTCCTGTTGACAGCTCTGCATTACAGGCGATGGTTATAGAAAGCGGCCAGGGCGCTGGCGGAGTGAGGTGATGAAGAGTCTCCTGCAAGACGAGGAGTTCTCAAATTGATGGCGTGTAGTTCCCCAGCGTGAATGCATGTCCAGAGGGGCTCAGTAGAACATCGTTCGCTACTCATATCTGCAACGTCCGATAAACCCGCCCATCAGTCCCAATAGCCCGTCTCCCGAGACCATTTTCCAGAAGAAATTCCTTAAATGCCTCAGCCGTGATTTCCAACTGCTTCGCTCCTGGAAAACGTTCTTTGTCTTTGCCTTTGGCCAAAGCATCATGAAACGTCTCGTTGTCACCAGCTTCCCGCAAGATGCCTAGAGCCATGATCGCCAGAAATGGTTCGTTACTTGATTCGCTGAATTTGGTTTGGTATTGGACAGAACATCTGCGTGCAATCTCAGCCTTGGTCCGTCGCAGGATTTGGTAGCAATTCTGCGTTAGGGTAATGTAGTCGATGCTCGTATCTTCTATGACTTGTGGCATGTGGGTACGAATCTGACGGAGAAACTCGAGAGGCGTGAGATGGGCGTCATTCCGCTTCTGCTTGTTCTGATGGGAGGTTGTCGTGCGTGCGGAGGATTGAGCGTCTGCAGGATCAGCAGACTGCTTCATATTCGTCTCAAGCAAATAGAATGCGCGGTCGATTCTTCTGTCATCCTTGTATTCCTCTTTGAACAGCTCGAGCGTTCTGTTGTGCGGAAGCTTCTCAGGCTCCGTCTTTCTGGTCTTGATTGTTCTCATGACGTCTGGCTGCTGCGTATTCTTGCGAGCGTTCAGTGCAAATGCCGTGGGCGACACGCCCAACTTCATGGCTAGTCTTGAATTTGCAAGCTTGCAATTCTGCGGTACTTGGCTGCAAAATAGCTCATAGAAGTTGACTTTGATAAAGTCATCCATTTCGGGCCAGTGAACATCCAAGAGTGTGGTTACGTGAAGAATGCTATAAAGGTGAGCAGCTGACCAGGCCGACAAGTGGTGGTTGTGAAATTCGATGCCACACTCTTCGACCATCAGTCGCAGATCAAACAGCGCCGTACCACACGCAAGCGGATTGCCAGTGTACATGTGCAGTGGGTCTTCAGCAGGCTTGACATAATTGAATATGTCCAATTTGTCCGCTGTAGCCTGCATTTCTGCAGACATTCTCGCAGTGGGATCGATGCCCCGTTTACGCATCCTAGTAGCATGGTCAGTCTGGCATGCCTCGCTCTGGCAATGAAATTCACTTACATTTCGTCAGCCACCGCCTGAAATTCTTCGGGTAGATCATCTGGCTTGAAGAAAATTGGCCCATCTCCCCTTTTCGCATTCTCTTCGAGACAAAAGGGCTTGGCCATCTTCATCAGAGGATATTGAGTCGTGTTTCGTATCAAGTAGAACATTTGCGTTGGCACATCACCATTCTCAGTTGGCCAGTACAGCCCATGTTCGAAACCCAGACCACCGCCAGACATCTGCTTGTAGGCCATGACATCCCATTGCTTGTCAAATGCAGTGTTAATCTCCTTCCAAGCTTTGCCGACCTCCTTGCCCATTGTGGTCTGCATGTCAAGCAAGATGCGGCACGCAAAGATGATCCAGACAGAAAACTCTCCATCAAACTTCATGGCAGCTGCGGCTTTGGTGATGTTGTCCGGCCGAGCGCTTTGGGATGTGAAACTAGGACCATTTTCCTCCTTATCGTATCGGCTTGACAGATCGAGGTAGAAAGTCATGTTGTGCAAGACGCTCATGTTCTTCCTGCATCTGCTTGTACTTTGGCTGTGCGAGCAATTCTGGCCGCGCAATATAGCCAGTTCGAGCAGGCAAAACTACCTGCGGATATGCGACCTTGGCTTGATACAGGCTGTACATGGCAGCGGCAGTACGAGCTGTTGGCAGGTAGAGGAAGTCGTCGAACGCAGTGATCTCTAGCAACTTGGTGCCAGCCAAACGGTCATCAAGGTCTTGTCCTTGATGAAGCGCCTGGTCCAGCTGCAGCATACTCAGGAAGCGCCAGTATGCTTCCTTCTTGGGAAACATGTTCTCCGCGCGGGAGGTGATGTTGGCTTCCATATGCTTGACCATATCAATAGCGGCATTCGTTGTGACTGATGCAGTTATGAGATCAATCTTGTCTGCTCTGTACTCAGCCCAAACATCCATGATGTATTCCTGGATTTGATGCATGTCCTCGAAGAGGCAGTAGCTTTCAAAGATGAGCTCTTCTTGGAAGTCCAGCAGAAGCTCGTAGATTCTATCTTCGTCTCGAGTTTTGTTCTTCGTTGGCTTTCGCACCGATTCAACATTCGCGGCACTCATGTCCACGACTTCAGATGGCTCTTCTACATCCAGAATATTGAAGCGATTGTGTAGAGTCTCAATGGCTGATTCGCTCTGCTTGTCCGCAGACTCTTTCTGCAGCTTGATTGCTTCGTCAGACTTGGTTGAATCTACCGTGACAGACTTGAGTGTAAGTAATGCTGTTGACAGAATGTTTGTAAAATACGCGTGCTTTTCATCATCTTTACCGGACCCGCCTGTAGCCTTCGAGACGGTCTTGAACCAGTTCGTACATCTAGATCTGGCAGCTATGGCTCGCTCGACAACTTTGGCCACATCTACTGGAAGCTGCAGTCCTTTCTTGGCGGCGTTTGCAACTGCTTCTGCCTGCTTGAGGATGTTTTGAGTACTGACGGCATACCTGGCCGTTTTGACGCTCTTCGATTCGCCGGAAGCAGTACCCGGGCCAGGGCGAGTGGAGTCAACACCATCTGGCTTTGTTTCGCTGCCTTACGAGCTGCACCTTTAAGTCTGGGTGCTATGACAGGTGCAGCAGGTTGTGTTTGCTTCGGGGTATCTTGCTTGGATGCATTGGGAGAATAGCCGCATGCTTGAGCTGCTTTCACGAGCCATGTTGTAAAGACATCTGTGTCTTCTTTATAGTGTTTGTAGCTTCCTGTTAGACATTCGGACAGCATTTTGTTGCCTTTTTCCAGGTTGGTAGGTCGGTCGGAGAGATGGAAACAAGAAATCGAGCGAGGGAGGAAACATTGGAAACGCCAAGCATATGCGCTTAGTCAACGCGGATGCTCCCGTTCTGGCCCGCGTGCCCCCATCTCTTCTGTTATCTTCTTTCCCACGGCCAGCCTCCCAATTTGGTCCACTTCCCACATCGTCCTTCACGCCGCATGTTATTCCTGCACTAGAGCAACAATGACGTTACAAAGAAGTTCGCTTCTTCACATTGGGGGCGCTGACGTTATGCTGCATTACGTGGTTCACAAACACGTGCTGAAGATGCGATGCTGGATGGCTGCCACGAGGTTCTTGAAGCTGCCGTCTGACCCGGACGCAATCCACAAACCTTGATACTGACTGCAATGGCTTGTGCAGCACTAGATCGCTGCATTTGCGCCCGACCATCGGACATGTATATATGGGATGAGAAAACCGCTCAGCAGGATGTTCGAATACCACCTGTTTGTTCACGTCTTCGACGCCTGCAATCACAACGATGCTCAACCGACAACTTGCTACCCTCCTCCTGGGTGCTTCTACGACATTGGCTGTCTCTGGCCGTCACCAGTTCCGCGAGAAACAGTTCGAGCAAGTAAGTTCACTCCACTCATCAAGTTGACCTATTCGCCTAACCTTCACGTACGTGTTCAGACCTTTTATGATGGCTACAGTCTGCTAAAGCACAATGGCGGCAATGGTCCATATTCAACCCGTGAATCATATGGCATTGATCGTGAACCTCCCGCAGGCTGTGCAGTGGATCAAGTCATTATGCTTAAGCGTCATGGAGAGCGATACCCAGACCCGACCACTGGAGCAGATTTTCAAGCTTCCCTGGCCAAAGTATATGCTTCCAATACGACCTTCACTGGTGATCTGGCTTTCCTGAACGATTGGACTTACTATGTTCCCTCGGCAAACAACTACTCAATGTACGCACAAGAGACATATTCCGGACCTTATGCTGGTCTACTGTCCAACTACATTCTTGGAACTGAGTACCGTGCTCGATATGGCCACCTCTGGGACCAGGAATCTGTCATTCCCTTCTGGTCCAGTGGCTATGAGAGAGTTATTGAGTCAGCAAGGAAGTTTGGTGAGGGTTTCTTCGGATACAACTACTCAACGAATGCCGCTCTCAACATCATTTCCGAGAGCGAGACGCAGGGTGCCGACAGCTTGACACCTACCTGCGTCAACGATAACGACACTGCCATTTGCGATAGCTTGACAGGATTGATGCCACAATTCTATGTCGCTGCGGAACGATTCCAGAAGCAAGGCGTGAATATCAACGCCTCTGATGTGTACTACCTGATGCGTAAGTCTTTTGATCTGGGTTCCTGCATTGCTTCCTGTGCTGACTTACTCCAAAGAAATGGCTGCTTTCGAACTGAATGCCCGTCCTTTCTCTCCATGGATTGATACATTCACGTTAGACGAGTGGGCAAGTTTCGGCTACACTCAGGATCTTGCTTACTACTACTGTGACGGACCCGGCGACAGCAACATGAGAGCAGTCGGACAAGTCTACGTCAACGCCACTCTTCAGCTCTTGAAAGAGGGTCCAACTTCGCCCAGGAAGAAGATGTTCTGGAGTTTTGCCCATGACACGAACATTACTCCCGTCATTACAGCTCTAGGGATACTCACACCCAAAAGTCCGTTGCCTACTGACCGCATTGCGTGGGGTAACCCTTGGTCATCTGGAAACATTGTTCCTCAAGGAGGTCACATCATCCTTGAGCGGCTTAGCTGCAACGCCACTGCGATCTCCCCAAAGGGAGTGTACGTTCGTGCCGTTCTCAACGAAGCCGTTGTACCTTTCGACACCTGCCAGTCAGGACCTGGATACTCATGTCCGTTGAGCAACTACACATCGCTTGTGGAAGCGCTGCCTCCCTTTGACTCAACGTGCGGCATCAACGCTACAGTTCCACAGTACCTGTCTTTCTTCTGGGATTACAACTTGACAAACACCTACGACTACCAGCAAGGATACATTTCATGGCGTGAGAGCGATACTTTGACCTAAGTGAATGGCAAGGTCACCTTGAGCAGTTGGCTGTCATGATCATAGCGGTACGCGATGCCAACATCGTGCACAAGCGCGAGTGTTGAAACAGTACTGTGGTCCTAGAATAGCCACAAGCTTCTTTTCGAATGGTTGAAACTGCTGCGATGGAATTGTGAGGCTGGAGCAACTAAGCGCGCTGCTGCTCTGCGTCCTCTCAATTGTACATCGCATGTATTGGTCACATTCTTCACCCTTGTGGCAACCTCTACATAACACTTCCATTAATAAAACAATGGACCGCCAACCTTGTTGTCTGTTTGGCGTTTGCAATCATTCACGCCGGCTTCAAGAAACACTCGCGATAGATCATGCAATGGCAAGATCCACCGAACATGACTAAAATATGCACTGCCGTGAGCGAAGGCCGCAGTCGAATCGACACACTTGAGCGAGACATCCAGAACCTTTTCAAGTTCCTCATGGCCTCTAGTCGACGATCTACGCAGTACAAGGACAAAATCCACGATCCGCGCCGTGAGAACGATTTCGCTTTGCAACAAGTATTCCCTGATCCTAGGAACGGTGACCGATTCGCTCGTATCAATCAATCTTGGCTCGACCGTCTTCTCTACCCCCTACACACTGCCCATGAATATCTTCTCAGAGACGCCGACAAGCATGATGGCAATGCTGCAGCACGTACATACAAGTATTTCATGGAAGATTATGCAATTCAGATCTGGAAAGCGGCACCTGGCCACGAGTTTTTCTTCAATGACAGGATCATCGATTTAGAGGGCGATACTCAGTCTTGCATAGGAGTGAACGCGGAAGAAACAGGATCTGAACTAATATGGATGACCACGGAGGATCCGATACATCTGATTATGCCCATCACCCCACAGATCGCCATCGTCTTCTACAACGATTCACGATTCTGGGATTCCCCTTTCGCAGATGCTCTACATGGACTCAGGGCTCCATTCCCCGAGAACGGTCTGTCAGCCCACGCACCGCACACGGACGTGGTCGACACCAGACAACCGATCTTCAAAAGGGGCAAGAAGATGCAGTTCTCAACTGTTACCTGGACGGTCAGTACCGGTAGTCTATCTCGCGACGACCATCAAAAACTCGCATCATACTGCCTCGCCCATGCGAAAAGCTCTGTTGTTGTTCAACGCAAAATTTGTTTTGAGACAGCCAAGAGACATTTGGAGGCGTGCTGCCAGAGTAGGGTCGAAGCGTGGAAGAGCCAAGGTATCAGATAGTATACGACGATGAAGACACCCGGCCAGGGTGGAATAAAATTGCAACGCTGACTATCGACGAGGCTGGGCTGAGTTATCCTGATGAAGCTCTTACAGCGGCTCTGCAGTGGATGACGGGGAGAGTGAACAATCCAGGCGAGCCGCTAAGAAGAACCAAAGAGAACTGTCTCAAGTCTTGGTTAGCACTTCGTGCACTGGAAATGTACGAAGGGAAGAATGCTACACTGCATGAAAGCACCAAGCCTTCGTCCACGCGTGGACCGGACACCGCCCTCAAAGCAGCCTTCGAGGCAGCTTTTCCAACCAAACATCCGGACCACAGGAATTTTCTAACCATTGACTTTGGCCAATTCTTCGCTATTGGAGTCGGCAACGATCACGTTTGCTGAACTGAATTTCGCCATTGCCCAGAAAATCAGAGAACTTGTTCTTGCAGACACCCTCAATGCTCATTGAAACCACCATGTATCCCATCACCCGTCTCCTCCCAAACCCTCCAACCGGCTGCATAACCAGGGAAACCATCCTACCGAGGACTATTCCCAAAATCCTGCTTTCCAATCGATCTTCAGGGCAGCTCAAGAGTATAGAATCTTGAAGTGGATGTTCGAAGAAAGACAGGATATTCTCGCGAGCTTCATCCAGCCACTTGGGTCGCCTACTGGAAGTATGAAACCACATCTCACACGTATACGTGCAAAGCGGGAATAGGGATTCTATTCATGGACTATCGTACTTATGCTGAATTATGAGTTGAGCTTTTTTTCCGTTTTGAACACTCGATCCTGCTGGTTTGGTTGCGATGCCGAAGTACTTGATAGTGCTGTCTTACTACGAGACATACAAATGCGAGCTGAGCGCGTCGGCAAAAGTCGGTATTGTCTGTTCCTATCGCAGAGGCACTCAAGCTGTCGATAAACTGGACTGAGAAGGCTTTGGCGTCTCCGACTCTAGAGGCATGTCTGTAATCACATCAGCATCGAGGATACCATTTTCAAAAATGTGATCTCCCGTAGGGGGAAAAGATATTGCTTGTAAACAGTGGTAAGAATATCATTCCAATCGACTTTTATTTGTACAATGTGAAAATATTCCTTCCTTCAAATCAAAATCATCTAATCATCAACCTCAAACATCAACCCCCTAAAGCAAATCCCCAAGAGTCTCCGTAAGAGTAGCATTGTCGTAAACGTCAGACTTGGTGTAACCCGGGAACTGCTCCAACTGAGCAGTATCAATAGCCGCAAGCTGCGGGCAAGACAACGACGTAATAAGAGATCCAAGTGTAGACTCCAACTCCGTGAACTCTCCGAGCAAAACATCAGGCTGAGCCTGCGCAGCAACCTGGAAAGCGAAGCATCCCAAGTTGTTACCCTCAGCCAAAGTTTCGGCGTTGAACACTCCGCTCGAGAGGTCTGTGATGTTTACACCGGTGAATGTGTCTGTGGTGCCGGTGTTGCCTCCGACGTCCAGGAACTCGGGGTGCAGAGCTGCAGCTGCGAGGACATCGCCCATGAAGTATGGAATCGAGTATGGGTATTCAAGGGCGCGCTTGTACCAGTTGTCGGGGATACGCTCATAACCTTGGTTGGCGGTGTAGTTTCCGGAGGAACCTTCGATTCCGAACCAGGATTGAACTACATCGTGGGAAAGGTAACCGGTTGGGTACTCTTCGGAGTGGTTGGCCATGAAGCGGAAGATGAAGGTGTAGGCTGCTGGCTGGACGAGCACTCCTGAGAATGACAGTCAATATACAGATTTCTCAAAGGCGGTTGTACTTGCGGACATACCTGTGAAAGGACCGTTGAAGAAGTAGGGGTTGTTGTCGACCTGTGTTTGGAAGCGGAAGGAGCGGAACGAGGTCAAGGTGTCGAGTGTTACACTCTCTGGGGAATAGTCGATCAATTGCTGGAATTGATCGGCCTGGGTAATGTAGTCGTTTCCGGTCTCGTAGAGATCTGGACGGGTGGGCGAGGCGTCGGACTCGTATTTGTTGTGGGAGCCGATCAGGCCGTTGCCACCGTCGACAGCGATGGTAGTAGCAGGAGTTCCGCCGACTGACCAGGCGAGGAGATCACCGTCAAGTGCTGCTCCTAGGACGGCGAGAAAAGTAGCCAAATCTTCACCCATGCCGACAACGCTGTTCGTTACGTCGATGAAATCTTGGATAGTTCCGAAGCCATCGTGGGGGAGGAAGTTGTGGTTGGCGAATGCGTTGAGACCTATGGAATGTCAATACACAAGTTGCTCAGGTAGTTTGTGCTGTTTGAACATACCTGGGCAAGGTCCTCGCAAGTCACCCTCACCAGGGGCGACCCACGCGTTGGCACTACCCTCGGAGACATCGACATATTGCTCGGCAGCGTTGAAGGTAGGGACAGCCTCGAAGATCGCAGTGGCAGAGTCCGCTCCGGTTTGACGACCAGCAAGTTTGTTCCTGTTGATGAGTTTCGTCATCTCAGCGGTGCGAGCTGCAAGGGCAGGATCTCTGGCAGCAGCCTCCAGCATAGCCGCTGGGAAGGCGGAAGCCACACCGGCCATGGCGGCCAAGAGAGTCTTTGAAATCATTTTGATCTGTGGTAAAGAATCGTTTGTCTTGGTATGGACAATCGAAGACAAGAAGAATGATATGCGCAGATCTCGAGGCACAAAGTGCAGTACTTATCCTCAAATTGTGTGGCGTCGTGAAGGCTCAACGGTCCACACGGCACACACAACCTCAAGCCATACTCATCACACAACCCGCAGATCAAAGGTCCCAAAAAACGCCGAGGAAGATGAGGACGCAGCAACAGCGGCACTTCCACCAAGCCCTACTCGCCCTAGTTTGCAAGGCTTGTGTGGAGGCGTTCTTGATGATCGACAGTGGGGACGTCAGTGTTTGGGACAGTCCCTTTCTTCTCCAGTTTGTGGGGATCCAATAGAATGTGGAGCATTTGTCTCTCCGCCTAGATGCTGCCTACATCTTGCCCTCTTTTGATGCGCTAGTTTGACGTCGCTTGCTGCGTGGGTGGAAGTCCGTCAGGTGGCGTTCAGAGCTGTGAAAGGAGAGGAAAGCTTACCCCCGTACGTCATGAAAGCGAGTCATGCAGTCCATAGGGATAAGCTTTCGCCGTGGCGCTTGGGAAATTCTTATTATTGACCCTGTGTGCTGCAGGAGAAGTCTTCTTCTTCATCGGTGGCTTCATGAGGAAGAGCAGTCTCTATCCCAGCAAGTCGAGCGTCTTCTCGAAAGCCTTCGCATATGGCCCTAAACCCATCCTCGGTATGTTCCAGAGATGAAGTGAGTGAAATCGAGTTACCTAGGTAGATTTCCACGCTGTCGTCCAGGGTGCGGGGTTTAGCCAAGCGGAGAAAACCCGAGACGCGTCCTTCTTGTAACTTGTAGCGTCCGTTTTTGTGCCCGGCTCGACTGTGATCTCAGATCTGAGGAGATCTCCCAGCAAAAAGTTCTTCCAAGCAGGATTCCAAAGTACAAGCTTGCGGCGAATGCCATTCAAGTGCACTTTGGAAACGTGCAAACCTCTCCAGCTCCTTCCTATTCAGTGAACAGAATATGGATACACATGCGTGGCCCTTCTCAACACTCAGTGTCGGCCGAGCAGAAGGATTTGAGTATAGCGGATGTATCTTCCAGCTTCATATCCATCAAGCTCATAGAGACAGGCTAACCGGGCACATCCCTGCACCTTCCTCTTTTGTAGAGCGTAAGTGAATGACCTTGTTGGTAAGAGTTGGCGAGTTCCATCTCCAATATCCACATGAGCATTTAGGACCGCGCTATAGTGAAGACACGGCTTTGCAGCAATAATGTCGTTCGTTTCTGCTCATGCGAAGAATACCCAAACCTTTCCCTCCGACCGGAGAAAGAACACTATGGAGTTCATTGGTCGGTCGTCCACACCCTTCCTTCAACCGTGCACGTCATATTGACATGGCCCACCAGCAAGAAGCAAAGAACGCAAGCGTGCTTCAGCCGATGTTGGACCAAGTTGCCGCCAGCTCTTTCCCATCTTGTGGCGGCAAGTACATACGTATGATCGTCTCCCTTACATGGCTGTGATGGGTTCTATCGACGGGAGAAAGCGTGTGGCGTCCGGGTCGTGCCAGCGCATGCCACGCTTCCTGTGACAGGGCTGACAAAGTATGCACATCCCTGCACCTGCTTCAACGGTGCGATGTGAGTGAATGACCTTTTCTTCCAGAATCCAGAAGGAAACTCCAAATGCACGCCATCGCTCAGTACCACATGGGAAAACGGTGAGCAGCAGTACACTAGGGTACCACCTGCTCCTACTCCTGCTTGTTCTCGTGTAGACGCGTGGGTGAGCGATCGCTCTCTTGAAGCTGATGAGGCTCCGCAGCTAGACCGACGAGCAAGCTGTGAGCACAGCGGATGTTCCCTTTCCTCAAGGATAAATAAGCTTTTAGACAAAAGCTGGTTAGGCTTCCTGCTGGCTCCCTCCTCTATTATTGCGGCATGTATAGGTTAATGATCGTTGTCAAACCCACTTCAGGCTCGGCCGACAAGCAAAGACGAATGATCTATTATGAAGCTTGTTTCCGTTCCTGTTCTTTTAAAGAGTTACGTCTCGAACCAGAAGGATGCCCGAAAAGCTATTGTCTAGAGCAGAGTTTCTCCTCTGGGAAAGCTGGCTTCGGGGAAGTGCTACAGAAGGAGCCTTAGGTCGTGAAGAGCTTGCTAGATCCCGGTGCTGTGGTTGGACACGTTCTGCCTCTGGCACGGCATTGTCGCCACGTTCCTCATCGATGGCCGCTATCCCGAGTCCACTGGGTTTTGAGGGCCATGGGTCGATCTTTCCCATGGGTAACGCCGCATCCTGGCAATATGGCTCGCGACAACCTTTTCAGCTGCAACTTCTCTCGCTTTGACAAAGCTCTCCTCTTCAACTGACTTCTACCCTCAGTCCGTCTCTTCTGACGTTCTTGAGATCATGGTCGAGACTCGCCTTCAAGTCCCGCCCTGCAGTCTTGCGGAACTCCATATCGACTGGCATCCTGGTGAAACATCGATCCATCAGAGCTGAGCATGCGCTTATTTCGTCTCGTAGTCTCAGGAAACGGAACCAGTCTATGCCCGAGAGCCGCCACGATAGCACTGGCATTTGCTGACATCGGTAGCTAGTTCCTCGACCTATTCCCATACGCACCGAATGCATACCAACGAGCCTCATCTAGCCAGCCGCGGTAGTTTCGTCGGAAAAGTCCACGGACTGGTAGAACTCTCTCGCCCTAAAGAGACATACAAGATCAAGCTGCATTCTTGGACCTTGGCGCAACAACAACCCAGTCCGTTTCTCATATCGATTCATAGGTCGCACATCTCTCGAAAGCTGGTCTCCGGTGGATCCAAGGAACCAGCAGTCCTCCAGTAAAATCGTCCATGTCTTTACTCCATTACCCCCTTCGCAGTTCTGGCTTCGGCTCGGACGTGTGTCTTATTCTTCGATCATTCCTCACTCCAAATTCCCCACCCACCGTCCCCTGGTCTACGGCGGGATCAAAAATGGCAGTCCTCCAAGGCAAGTCTCTTTCTACCATGGGGAGCTCCCAAACTCCGAGTCTCATATCACTGTCAAAGCAAACTCCCTTCTACCGCCTTCCGTTCCTGGCGCTCCTGCCTCGCGAGTCGATTTCCATGCACCATGGGCATCGCTGGATCGAAAGCAGAAATAATCCTAGTACCCAGCCCAGGAAAAAAAAAGGCCCAGTGTAGAAATCCTCTCCAAAAAAAAAGAGGCACAAGCAACCCAGGATGAAAGTGGTCTGCAGCGGAAAGCCTTTACCTTATATATATGAAGGCTCGAAAGGATTCCGTCACTGATCAACATTCCAAGATCGACACGCACTTTCCAAAAAAGGTAATAAGGACTTTCCATTTTTGTACAAATTTCGACAAGCTCGTTAATTTGGCAGAGCGGCATCTTCCAAATAGCCTTGGCGGCTGTCTCCTTCGCAGCAGCTAGAACTTCTTGGTCGGAGACCATGGTCCGCCAGAGGATGCATCCCATTAGTGGCCTGACTCGTGTTAGCATCACTTGCCTCTTCCAAAGAAGACCAGTAAAGTAAAGTAGAAAAGAAGAAAAGAAAAGAGCGCAACTCACAAACCTCGCATCTTCAAACATCATCAATTTCTCGCTTTTGCTTGCTTCCTACTCACACATTTCTATCTATCATATGCCATATCGTTCTCAGCCAAACAATGCAACGCATCCACATTCCTCTGCTCCCTCTCAGGAAGGAAAATCTATGCCTTGGCCTCAATAGTCCCCCTAACACCTCCCTTCCCCCCAACCTCCCTCGCAACAACCGTAACCTCCATATCCCCCCCAACATTAATCTGCACCTCCACCTTCCCACCCTTCTTCACACCCCTAATCCCCACCTCCGCAAGTGCCGCACCAGCCTTCCACTCCTTACTCCTAACCTCCTCGGGCTCCTCCTCCTCATCCGAGTCCTCCTCATCTCTCGGCGCGGGCTCCTCCTTCGTAATTTTAATCTCCCTAACCCCCTCCGCCAACTTCACCAGCACATCCCCACCATCCTTCACAGCAATCTGCGCAGTCCTCCTCACAGGAACAGGCGAATCCGCAGCAACCACGACATGGAAAACATTGTTCGCGTCGACAATTCCAATGGCCTTGCTTAAATGCGGAGTAACAATAACCACAGCCTCGGTACTCTTCTCAATATCCGCCTTCTCAAACTCTGCAATCAAACTCGCTTGAATCGCCGCACCTCTCGAAGCGAGTTCGCTAGGGTTGACAGCCGCGGGGAAAGTGCTAGGAGCCGTGACGACAGTGCCTTCAGGGAAATGAGATTGCAGTAGAGAAGCGATTTTGGGGGTATGCGAAGAGCCTCCAGCGAGGAGAATTTCATCAATGTCCAAAATGTCCAGGTTTGCTTTCGCGACTGCGGACTCAATAAGTCGGACAAAGGAAGCGAAGACTTTGCCTGCTAGAAGCTCGAAACGCGTCCGGTTAACGCTGAGCTGGAAATCGATTCCGTCGATCAGGGATTCAATAGAGAAGTTTGCGGAAGCACCGATTGAGAGAGCCTTTTTCACGGCTTCGGCTTCGAGGGTGAGTTTTGATAAGCTGCGCTCGGTGGAGCGGGGATCTTTGGCGGATTTATTCTTCTTGAGGAATTCTTTCGCGGCGTATTCCACGAGCACTTGGTCGAGAGATGCGCCGCCTAGTTCGTAGTCGTGGGTTGTGGCGAGGGTGGTGTAGAGGCCTGCGCGGGATGCTACAATGGCGATGTCGGAGCGGGTGCCGCCGATGTCTGCTACGATGACGTTCTTGTCTTGTTGGGAGGGGGTGGCTTCGCCGCTGGCTTGGAGTTTGGCGTCGTGGGCGAGGAGAGCGGAGACGGGCTCGTCGATGTATTGGATTACGTCGATTCCTGCTGCGGCGGCGTTGGTTGTGAGGGCGGATTTTTGCGCATCGGTGAAGTCGGAGGGGACGGTGATGACTGCAGCGGAAACCTCCTTTCCGAGATAGTCGGTAGCGGAGATTCTCAACTTCTTCAAATGTCTGGTGGTGATTTCATCGACGGTGAGAATGCTTCGTTCGCCCTTGTCGTTTCCATCCTCGTCGACTGTCTCCTGCACGCTGAAGGCTACGCTCTTTCCGCTGTTGTGCTCGATGGGGTGGGCGGAGGAATGGCAGGGGGTGGGATCGATTTCCTTGAAGGATTTGCCCAGAAAATCGCGAAAGTAGGCGACGGTGTTGCGTGGGTTGCGCACGATTTGGGCTTTGGCTTGCGTGCCTTGGAACTCCTCGCCGCTCACGTATGAGAGGATGGATGGGATGAATCTGTCACCTGGATTGAAGAGGCAGTGTCAGTGATGTGTGAAGACCCCCCTCTTTGAGTATTGATTCAACATAAACATACCCTCCTCGTTGGCAATGACATCGGGCTTGCCGTCCACGGGGGAGGTGTAGGCGATGCTGGAATACGAGTTTCCGAACGAAATGCCAATGGCGGTGCGCGCTGATTCGGCACTCATCGTGGGCGGTGTGTAGAAGGGGGAGGGAATGTATGGGGTGGTGGAGGAGATGTTGATACCTTATGGACGGGAAGCAAAAAAAGCTGCAAGGGTCTGATTCCTCTCGGCTCATCATCCGAAAGATCATTGAAGATCTCCAACAATCTTCAATGCAATCCACCCTCTTCATCAAACAACAAAATGGCAGCAACGACCCTCCTCCTCCCCGGCGAGGAAATCCCTCCCACCCTCCTCCCCAAACTCAACAAAAAAGGCCACCTAACCCTCGGTCCCTCCCTCCGCTACCTCCCCCCCTCCACAGTCCTCTCCACCACCTCCGGCACCCTCCACACCGACCCCAAGAAATCCGCCCTCTGGCTCGAAGCCCCTCACGGCCGCTACCTGCCCGCAGTAGGCGATCTCATCATAGCTCAAATCCACCATTCCGCAGCCGATATCTACCACGTCGCCGTCACGCCCCATACCTCCCTCGCAACTCTCGGCCAACTAGCTTTCGAAGGCGCCAATAAGAAAAATCGACCGCAGTTGAAGGCTGGGGATGTCGTGTATGCGAGGGTGTGCAAGGCGAGTAAGTGGGAGGATGTGGAGGTTGAGTGTGTGAATTCTAATACTGGGAAGGGGGAGGGGATGGGGCCTCTTAGTGGAGGGATGGTGTTTGAGGTTAGTCCTGGGTTTGCGAGGAGGTTGATGATGGGGACGGGGAAGGATGGGAGGAGTGTGGGGGGTGTGGTGGTTCTGGAGGAGGTGGGGGAGAAGGTGAGGTTTGAGGTTGCTGTGGGGAGGAATGGGAGGGTTTGGGTTGATAGTGGGAGTGTTAGGGAGACGGTCGCTATTGGGAGGTTGTTGAGGGAGGCGGATGAACAGGCACTTGGGGCGGAGGAGCAGAGGAGGGCGGTGAAGAGGGTTTTGAAGGAACTTTGAGCGGTGAGAGTGTGTGTGTTTGTACAGGTATGGCTTGGTTTGATGATACCCATGTGTTATGTTACAGATTCATGAGGACTGGAGACGAGTCCAGCTCACAGAAATGGTTGGCTCCAGGCCATGATTCCATCTCTGGACTTCCTTGCCCTCTCACATGTTCGCAATCCCATACCAGGACTCCCGTGCCCAATCAAAAGAAATCTCATAATCCACCACCGCCATCACCTTCCCTCAAGAATCTTTGTTACTCACCTTCGATCCCACTATTATACCCCATACCCCAGTCCGCCGGATCCTCTTCCCCGTACCCATCATCCTCCACACTCTCACGCCCACCATCCACCCCCTCCAAAGCCCTCGGACCACCAAAGAACCCTCCCCTAGACCGTCCATCATCCCCCTCACTCTCATGCCCACTATCATACCCAACCACCCTTCCAACCCCCCCAAACGCCCCACCAGGAGTCAGAGCAGAACCAGCAACAGCAGAAACCGCCCCCAACCCAGAACCCACACTAGCAGCCAATCGCTCTTCCACCTCAGCGCCAGCCGAACCACTCTTCTCCCCCATAACCATCTCATAAACATTCTTCTTCTTGACAGAGGCAGCCTTCTCTCCATCCCCAGCCGATTTCTTCTTAACAGCAGGATAATTCCCCACATTCCCCTTAACACCCAGAGCCCTACTAACAGCTTCCTTCCCACTATTCCTAAGCTTTTTAGCTGCAGCAGCGCATTCTTTCTCCCTAACTTTCTTCTCCGCAGCTTTTCTCGCCGAAGCGATTTTTTCCGCATTCGTCATGGCTTTGCCTTTGGTGAAATCCCATTTTCCGTTGCGGATCGCTGTGACACATATCACGTACGTTAGCAAAAGTCCACCTCTCTCGTAGCGAGAATCTTCTTTTCATGCCCCTGTGCGTCGTTTCGTCCCAGAACGAGCAGGAGGAAACGCAGAGAGCAAGGGAGGTAGGGAAAACTCACCGACCCTCTTTTCCTTTGCCAGAACTTTCTGCCGTGAAGCTTTTTCGTCTGAGGCGAGGTTTTCGGCCATTTCTTCTGGTGGGGGGAGGGTTTTTGGTTTCTTTGAGACTGGGCGGGTCGGGGTAGAGGCTTTTTGTTCGGCTAGGGAGCGCTTGCGGGCGGAGAGGGCTAGTTTGTCTGCGTTCGTCATTGGGGCGCGGGGGAGTTTGGTAGATGAGGAGGGGATGGGTGGTTCTGGCGTGGGTGAGGTTCTTGGGGGTGAGACCTTGAAGATGGCACCACTCTCCCATGGGAGGGACGGAAGATGGTATGGGGAGTGAACGGCTGGCTCAGGCGAGAGTGACGGTCTTGGAGATGGGGTGTCGAAGATGGTACTCATCTTCGATGGGCGGGCTGGAGGGTGGTTTGGGTAGTTGTGATTGGGATTGATGAGGTTGTTGGTTGGCTTTGAGTTGTTGATGTTGAGAGATGTGTTTGGAGTTTGTGGAAGATGACAAGAGTCTGAGGAGGTAGCTATGCTTGGAGGAAGTGAGGTGAGTACAAGTGAGTATCGCACCATTCCTGCTGTGGGAATGAAGTGAAGTCTTGCTGACATGTGCAATAAGAGGAAAGCCGACAGGTACAAGTTTCTCTCCAAATTCCTCCTCTGCTTTGCCAAGGTTGCATGTGAAAAGAATCGCAGAATAGCAACCTTCTACAGAAGCGCTATATGACAGGTCGGCCTTGAGATGGACGTCGCGAAATCTTCAGAAGTTGGCAGTTCTTCAGTATCAGATCAAATCATTCTTCTTGATCGTGTTCCCAGAACGGAATGTGCAGCTTACCTTGAACTTTCCTAGTCTGATGATGAGAGAGATGGGTAAGACGTGGCAAAAGCGTTCGTCCTTTAAGACACGAGTTG
Source organism: Ramularia endophylla (assembly GCA_002116395.1). Lineage (NCBI taxonomy): Eukaryota > Fungi > Ascomycota > Dothideomycetes > Mycosphaerellales > Mycosphaerellaceae > Ramularia > Ramularia endophylla. Next base: position 20,909 of record MWSQ01001165.1, on the reverse strand, counting down.
AAGTTGTCGAACGGCTGTGAGGAATATGATCGCACTTATGAGGGGCATACCGGACTCGAGCGGCTTTCCAGCGGCTATACCATTATCAAAGGGACCAAACCATCCAGATTTCTTAAGACTGACCTCCGGAGTACGATATACTCAATGACATCCTTATCGAGTTGGTGATGAAGCTTTCGTTCCAGCATTTAATGTCACACTTTCAACTCTTAGGATGCAGGCATGGCTATCATAACACGACAAAAGCCAGCATGTACGGAGATTTCACATACCTTGAAGCTGTCGCGTCCGCATCAGACGTTTCTCAAATCCAAGGTCCTTTCAAACGGCGGCTTCCAATGCGAATGGACATTCTCAAACGACCGCGACTGTGGACTTGTATGGTCAAGCAGGTTTTTCTGCACTGGAAGATATGGTTCAGAGTGCATTGCGATGTCGAAAGCTGGAAAATATTGACATGTGAAGAAGGCGGGTGGGAGACATTGCCTCTTAACAAATTTGAGTGTAGAATTTCGGCATGCTCGACTCGGCTCAGTCAGGAGGCAAAGTAGTCGGATGTCGGCAAACCCCTGAATCCTGATTGTTGACGCCAAGACTCAAGAGCCACTACCCGTACGGAGCCCGCTCCGCCCGCTGGTTCCAAGGTATCAACATCTCCTTTGCTTCCTTCCTCCACTTCACGCTCATCGTCTGCAATCTTGCGGCTTACAACGTTTTGTACGAGGGACATCAACTTCTTCCTTATGGCGTGAAGCCATTCCAAGTTGGCTAGAGAATCGAATGTACGCCCGCTTGTGCTTTGATCATTCTGGTCGGTGTTGCAGGCATCTCTGCTACGCATGATCACAAAAAGATTTTGGAAGAACAGCATATACCTTTGCGCCACGTTCCCAAGCGGCGATCGTGGCTCGAACGGCACGTGGAGTATATGATTCGGCCGTTCACATCTCCGCTATGCCGACAGCTCTGGCCGTTGTGCTTCTCTTCTTGACGAGTTTCCTCCAGCTGATGACAACGTCAGAAACGTCCTCATCTGTTTTTCGAGCGGCCAGCAAAACAGCAGATACACCACCAACAAGCTGAGCTTGAATGGTGGTATCTTACCACAATCAAGCTCGCTCGAGCTTATTGTGGACCGCAAGCAAGATTATCTACATTGCACACTGCATACCATTCGACTCAACACTAGCTATAGCACAATTCCATTGCTGAATGACTAACGGCTGTATACTAAGTAGGTTTGCCAATACACAACAGCAACGTCGAACGTCGAAAACATCTCCACCCGTTGCATGAACGCTTTCAACTCCTCACTCCAAGAGAGGCATATCCACATAATCTAAACGTTATACTGATGAGCAGAGTTGCTCGCAGCAGACTTATAAGCCTCACACCTAGCCCTCAATCCAAGAATCATCCAGCAACTCCCAAGCCTCTTCACTACAACAGTCACTCGTTTCGACACTAGCTGTCTACCACATTCGCTTAACAACCCCACCGACACCATGCAGTTCACAGTTGCCATCCTCGCCGTTGCCGGCCTTGCCGCCGCGCTTCCGGACAACTACGGCTACCCAGCTCAGTCTCAATCGGCTTACAAGCCTGAGCAGCCGAAGATGCCTTACCAGCCTGAGCAGCCCAAGATGCCTTATGGCCAGGAGCAGGACTGCCAGACTAGCTCCACTTGCAAGGCTGTCTACAAGACCATCACCACCGACGTGCCTTCGCAGGTCACATCGACTATTGTCAAGACCGTCACCGAGGCCGTGACAAAGTCCACCGATGTTCCGGAGAAGATCACAGTCACAAAGTGGATTCCATCCACCTACGTCGAGACCGAAACGGTCACAAAGACTCAGACCATCCCATACGATGCATTCAAGGTCACCACCATCTGCGAGACCAAGACGATTCCCTACAGTAAGTAAATCGAAGCATTGCTTGATGTTATGCTTGGAAATCTATGCTTACCATACTTCTTTTCCAGAGGCCATGAAGACATCCGTCATCACTGCCGTCGAGAGCAAGCCCTGCACGGAGACTCTCTCCAAAGTCTTCACCACAGAGACTCAGCAACCAAAGATTTACACGACAACCCTTCCCGTTGAGAAGAAGGTCGTGACAGTCATCCAGACCAAAAGCCAGACCATCATCACCAAGACTGGTAAGCAATACGAACTATGAGAGACATCTCGCATGTCTTCTACAATTTTTCCCTATGTCTGAGACCTATGCTTACCTTCCATACTTCACTCCAGAAAGCCAATGCGCCACCGAAACAAGCTGCAAATCCCAGTCCCACATGATGACCGCTTCTTCCTCCGCCTCGCAATCAAAAGCCACCTACCCAGCCGACAAATCCTCGGAATCAAAGCCCATCATGCCTACCCCCTACCAGGTCCAGAAGAGCTCCTCCTCCAGCGAGAACAAGCCCGTCATGCCAACCCCATACCAGGTCCAGAAGAGCTCCTCCTCCAGCGAGAACAAGCCCGTCATGCCAACCCCATACAAGGCCCAGAGCTCTTCTTCCGCTTCGCCAATGAAGCCCACCACCGCCCCGGTTTACGAGAGCGCTAAGCCATACGACCCAAAGCCAACTGCTTACGCCTACTAAGCGATTGATTGATCGTTTGTGATCGATGCTTGGGTATGAAGAGAGGAAGCTCCGTCGCGGGTCTCGGAGCTGCCGTCTCCGAGGGGGGTTGCTGGGGGAGCTTTTTCTCTTCGAGGGAGGAGGTGGGTAGATAATCTTTAATGTTAGATTTATGACCTTGTTCTCACGTCTCCTCATCATTTCTCGCCCGAGTATCTTATGTATGCGGATTTGAGATCAAACTTGGGATCGAAAGGATGCTTTGCGAATTGCCCTCACGGTGCTGGACATTTATTTGCTCATCCATTTGTCTGTCTACCACCATAAATGAAAGCACGCTCAAATTGTGGTCTTATAATGCTTTGTATTCATTGTAAGTGAGCCTTTGAAGAATCCATGCCCGTGTTTGCATGATGAGAAGACGATAGTCACAGGTCTAGCAAGGGACGTTCTTTCCTGGCCGTAAAGTAAAAATCCAGTGCTAATGGCTGGGCCCTTTAGTCTTTAACGAATGACTTTCGATGATCTCGTAGCACTTCTTAAGCTCGACATCAATCCATTTGCCTCTATTATCTTGGCCGTATTTCCGAGCGATTGCGAGCATCGTCTCGCCGCTTTCATGTTCTGTGATCGAAGCATCCGCACTTTCGTCCAACAGCAGCTGCAAAACATCAGGCTTCTGTCGCCATACAGCGTACATAACCGGCGTGCAGCCATTCGAGTCATGGAAGTTGACCTCCGCACCATATTGCAAAAGTTCCATGACGCACTCCAGATCATGCGTCAAGTGCAAGGGTGTGACCTTATGTGTCATTCGGAAAGGTTCGGGAATAGGCCAATAATGTAACATGCACGTGTCGTTGACTGCGGCGCCACTTTCAAGCAACAATCTCACAAGTTCAATGTTCCCATGTATAGCAGCGATGTGTAACGGCGTGCTATTGATGAGCGTGCGGGGCCCTTCGTCTGGTGCAAAGAGGTACGAATACCCAATGCGATCAGGTATCAGCCATTTGGGATGCCTGGACAAGATAGGTGCGCCGGCCTCAAGCAGCTTCTTCACAATTGGCAGCCGAGACTTGCCTCCAATGCAAGCGACTGCCAGAAGTGATCGACGAGATCCATGGAGCAGAGCGCGATGGCGCAACAACACCTCAACAATTTCTAAATGCCCGTTTCTAGCAGCATAGTCCAAAGGTGTTGACTGTGAAGAGTCATGCACATTGATTTCCGCGTTATAGCGGGAAACAAGCATCTCGACAATGTCTGTGTAGCCTTCTGAGGAAGCGCAGTGTAGAGCAGTGGGACCATCTTTCTGGTAGTTTGGGTCTGCCCCTTCGAACAGCATCTGCTCCGTGCGAGTCTGTTGGCCTCGTTTGGCAGCATCGAGCAGTGCCTGGTCTTTTTCCATTTGTTCTGACGTTGAGAGTTTCGTTCGCTTGGCCAGATAATTACGATAAGCAACTTCCGAAAAGACACGACCTGTTGGTTTCTCGGCCGCTGCAGGTCTTTCTGGCCTGTCTTTCGGAGCATAGTAATGGTAGTTTGTCTCATTGTATCCGCCGTACACATGCCCATTATGTTGTCTTGCTCTGTCTCTGGCATTGCTGTCTTTCCAATTCTGATTTGCCTGGTCCGACATAGCTTGCGACGCTCAGGCGGCTCTCCAGCCTCGTTGTGCTCGATAGACGCGGAAGGAAAAGAAATGTTTTGTGGAACGAGGCTGAGCTTTCAGCCTCGCTGTAGCCGCGCGCTGCCATGCAGTGTGACGGTCAGCTGACTGAGGTCGCAAGAGTACTTAACCGAAAGTACGCCTCTTGGCAGCGCCGCGGGTGGTCGAAATCGACGGGCCACACGAAAAGGAGCTTCATTGTGTCTGGATACCGGGTCTTCATCCTGATCAATGATGTCCCGAGCCTAGAGGCGCTAAGCGCTCCTTTGAAAAGTCATCCAACTCAACATCGCATGTCCATCACTTCTGATCAAAAGTCCAAACTCCGACATCTCCAAGCTCGACAACCCCTTTCGTACCCGCAGCCTCCTTCAGCGCATCATCCAGCGCCTCCAACTCCTCCGCTGAACTTCCCGAATGCCACATCAGACTCTTCGCAACTCTGATCTGCCTCAGATTCGGTAATTGTCCCTCATCAATCGCAATAACCAAATCTATCGGCGAGATCTTGTCTTCCACTCCAGGGTTTCCGGAGTTGGTCAGTTCCAACGTCCGAAGTTGTGAGAACTTTCCGTCGCGCCATTCATGCCGAGTAATGGAGTGGTCTATGTCTGTTCTGTGGGCGAGGTTGTAGGCATAGTACTCCAAATATTCCAGGTTCTTTTCGCCGAGATCGAAGAAGGTTGGGGTGATGTAGTCGACACTAATGCTGAGTTTTGTAAGTCCTGGCAGCACGCTCAGAATGCAGTCTAGCGATTGCTCCGTGAGTCGAGGGAGATATGCCAGCTTCAGAATCTCAACATTTGGGAGCGGTCGAACGCAGTTATTGAGAAAGTGGATTATATCGGTGCCGTGTAGCATGGGACAGTGCTCCACCGTGAGACCTTTGAGAGAATGAGGAAGAGAGACCACGCCATGAAGGAAATGGTTATCGATGCCTCCGCTCAGGCAGAGGTTTTCAAGATTGGGCGGCCAGGTTACTTGGGAGGCATCTACCTTGACGCTGAATCCTGCGGAACGCGGTAATCGAAAGGTGGTGAGCTTCTCCAAGTGTGAGGTTGTCTTGAGAAGGACAAGTAGAGGTGGAGACTCTGATACCAGAGACAGATCCAACCTCTGGAGATTGAAAGCTTTGGATATCCCCGGAAGGCAATTCAGCCCTAAGCTTGCTTGAGGAGCAACGAATTCTTCCAGACTGTTCTTCGTGCGACTCAATAGGCGGGCGGTCACGCTTTTGGAAGCCTGATGCACGAGACCACTCATATCGAGTATCTTGACCAGCTCTGCAACTGGACTTTTCCGCACGTGAAGATTTTTGGACGGACATATTGCGTTGACAAATGGGTCGAACTTATTGCCGTACAGGATAGGATGGCGGTACAGATATGGCACTGCGGCAGAGAACCATTGGTGGCTAAGTCGACAACATGAGGCCAGGGTTGGTTGTGATTGGTGTGAGAGGGAGACATAGTCCAATATCTGGACAAGAATCTCGTCGGGGAGATATATTGGCGGTCCCGTCCATACCTTTTCAGGGAGTGGTGGATGTGTATGTATATTTCTGGTCGATTCTTCTTTATGTCGGCTGTTTCTAACGACCTTCTCGAGGTTCTCTGCCATGGAGATGGTCCAATTTCGTTGTTGGTCCAGCGCCATGCTGGAAAAGAAGGTGTTGTTGTTCTTTGGAAGTACAAAAGCAGTGGCAACTGAAGGTAATCGTCGTCAGGCGCTTTGACCATGCTGCTCCGGCTGCTCCCGAGATGCTTCACAACCTCGCATTGAGAGATCCAGTGACGGCGCATCAGCGAACAAGCGATCCACCACACCGCCGACACCTCCACCATGTTCACCGCCCGTATCTCCCGCACCGCCCTCCCGGCCTTCCGCCGCCACACCCAGCGGAGACTGCAGTCCAACCTGGGCCCACAGGACAATGCTTTCAACAGAGAGCGCCAGGCCGTCAAGGACCACGCCGCCGCGACCAGTGGTATGTTAGAGCTCCGCCGCCTGCATGTGCTTGCCTCACTTACTGACTGTTCTATTCCTAGACACCTGGCGCAAGCTGTCCATCTAGTATGCCTCCCTATACCTCCACTCGCGCTTGCCGATCCGAACATCCTACGCGAAAGACACGACCTACATACAAGTGCCGTAAAGCTAACAGTATGAACAGCGTCGTCATCCCCTCCGTAATTGTCGCCAGTGTGAACGCATGGCGTCTATGGAACGAGCACTGGGAGCACGTCGCGCACGGGCCCGCGCTCGAGGACAAGCCCGAATACCCATACCAGAACATCCGCACCAAGAACTTCTTCTGGGGAGACGGTGACAAGGTGCGTTGGTCAGGTGCATCTTATGAATGCAGGCTAATCATGTGGTGTAGACTCTGTTCTGGAACCCCAAGGTTAACTACCACAAGCCCGCCGACGAGTAGATGTGGGGAAGTGTAGAGTGGAGGATTTCCTTGCGTTCGAATCAGAGAATGGAGGTGTACTAAGCTTAGGGATTGCGACGTCCTATATTGTGCAAATGAGAGTCGTCAACACAACATTTCTTATCAGTATTGAAGGGTGGGTCGATATCAGGGCAGAGGCTGGTGCAGGGGTCTGGCTGTCGAGGAGAGGTGAGTTTGGCTCTGTTCTTGTCCTGGATTTTAGACTCTGTACAACCAGGCATGCCGCAAGACTCTTCTGTTGGTTGGCATCTGACCGGAACAAAATCAAGGAACGGTCTTATGTCATGTATGGGGAACTTTCTTTCCCAGTGGACGAAGAATGACACCCGGAATACCTCTTTTGCAGGCACACGGGTTATACTTCGACAACTATGGATCGGCTCTGATACATTTGCGTGCTTTGCGAAATGGCGGAATGCGTCAGCTCGCGGTGGGAAAGACTACCTGGACCTACTGGGCTCAAAAGGACTGATCAGCCTCAAACGACGTCGAATCACTTCCAACACCCCAGCAACGCTGCAAGCAATCCTCCACGAGGCTTCTGGTAGACCTTCTCATCGTCGAAAGGCACATCATGCTTCCTCACGGGCAGCGGCAAGGCCGTACAGTGCGGACCGGCAAGAGCAGGCGCACTGGTCCCTTCCTGAAGAGAATACGATGGAAGCTTAGGGGTGATCACCGTGTCCCAAAACTTGAAGGATCTTGTAGCCCAAGCTACGGATTGCATGGCTTCATGGCTGCCATCAACAAGTCCTTGGACGCGTTCCCGACGTTCAGCATGGACACTCTTGAACATAGCGCTAAGCTCCTCTTCCACAATCTGAGATCGCTTTTCGTCGACTGGAATGCGCTGCTTGGCTTGGAGAAGCTCATGCAACCTACTCGCGAGGACAGCCGCATCTTCAATCGCAGCATTGCCTCCCTCGCCTGAAATGGGATTGAACTTGTGGGCAGAATCTCCGATGAGCATGATCCTGCGATAGTTCCAGGTGCGGAAGTTGATGTGCGGCAGAGCAGTAATGGTCGCATGTGTGCGGTTGGCATAGATTTCACCGAAAGAGACTGCCTGGGTAACTTTCACGTCTTGGTTTGCTGCTGCGAGCTCGGCGTGGTCGTCCGGGATGAAACGCGGGATGGCATGAATTCCCGGGTAAGTTTTTGGGCCTGGAAGTTTGAAGAAGAGGAACCAGAAAAGCTTGTCGTTGAGGCCTGACATGACGCTGATTGTGTGGTCATGCATGTGGATTGTGTTGGATTCGGAGGCTGGGATGCCGCCTGTGGGGTTCGAGATGCCGAAGACGCAGCCGTACTCGCAAGGGATACTCTCGTCCTTTTGGAGCAGTCCAGGATTCTCTTCATCCGCCATCTTCCACATCTCTTTGCGGATGGTGCTGTGCACCCCATCTGCGCCAACAAGTCCATAACCCTGAAACATCCTCCCGGAAGAAGTCGTGACTTCGACTCCATCTGAAGTGTGCACAACACTCAGGACCTTCTCGCCAGCCAGGATCTTCGACTTATCCTTGAGATTCTCATACAAAATTCTCAAAAGCTCACTCCTAGCCAGGAAGAAGACTTCGTAGAAATGTCTGTATCCCAATCAGCACCCACAAAGTCTCAAATTGCAAAACACGACTCACCTCCTTTTGGTCTCCACAGCAACACTGGCCGAATAAAGCACTTTCCCATCCTCAGTCCGATGATTCAACACATCAGCCGGAGCAGAAAGTCTTGCAACTTTCTCATAGCACCCAATCTGATCCAAAACTCTCAAACCATGAGGATGCAACACGATACTAGCTCCCGCATCTGGCGTCACAGAATGATAGCCTTCAAGAACCAGATAATCGATATCGAGCCGCTCGAGCAAGTTCGCCAAAGTTAAGCCCGCAATGCCTGCACCAGCGATGAGTAAAGTCATCTTTGTGGTGATTCGGTGTTGAACCGAGTGGCTTTGCGTTGAAAGAGTTGAAGCTTGTGCGACTTTGTGTCATTTTCGAAGGGTATGGGGGAGGGTATATATATATGTTGTTAAACCTGGTGACGATGTCCTAGTTGCTGGGATCTTGGGCGAGATGGGGTCTAAGCCCGGTGCTACCCTTTCTGTAGGGCGGAACATTTTCTTGTTCGAGTGGATTCAAGTTGTTTGAGTGCTAACAACACATCCAGTCCCTACAGAGTAAAAGGTGTGTCCAGGACGTCAAAACGATCGATTGACGCTCAGGACAATTTCCTCGAAGTACGACATTCGATTCCATTGCAGGTTTGCAGACGAACAATTGCAGTTGCGAACTGTCTCGAGGATCTCTTTGCAAGTTTCGTACGAACGAGTCTTAGCTGCAGGGCTGCAGAGAAAAGTAAGCCAAGCCTTGCTAGCGCGGAAATCCCGTCGGGCCGTCCACATTCACATGCCAATTTTCAAAATTCAGCACTCGAGCAAAAAAGAAGACAACGATGTACAGACAGCACACAACGCGTGTGTACTTCTTGCACGACAGCGTTCGCTGCCTGCTACCTCGCTGTTGCCCGCAAGGCTTTGCTTCAGCTCCCAACGCCCGATCCTCAAGCAAAAAGCTGGCTCTAAAGGCCAAAAGGATATGCTCCATTCCAATGAGCGGGAATGCAGTTGTTATATGCCTTCTAACGGAGTTGAACCGTTGACCTCGGCATACCAATATACAATATACTAGTGCCGCGCTCTACCAACTGAGCTAAGAAGGCATGAGTCCAAGGGGTGCTTGGATGGGGAGCATGAATCTGGTAGTAGAATATATTGGCTCGCGGTTTTACCGAGCCGAATACGAGATCCTTACCCCAAGCAACCCTAACCCTGTGTACCACGGATGCGTATGAGAGTGCTTATGATCTATCGTTCGTAAGAATCGATAGCGAATGTATCGTTGCATCGAAGAAAGACTCGTGTATAATGAATATCAAGAGACACGGAACATATGTACTGTAATAGCCGATAGAACATGAACACTCGATCTTTAGAACATAGAAGCACTAAGTAAAGTCTAGAAGTGCGTTCAACAGAATTCGACAATTTATTCATTCACCTGGTTTCGTTCCTGCCTGACTACAACAAATCAGAGCATAAACAAGTGATCAAGTCCATACGACTATCTAGGCAGGGTGTAATCGAACTCGTAAGCATAGTGAACGATGTTGAGACATAAATGCTCGTGTGCCACTACCCCAACCCTAACCCTTGACGGCACACATCGGCTTACAGCGGCTTGGCCCGTGTCCCCTTCCCTTGTTTCTTCACAATTGGCACTAACTCCGGACCTGCCTCCTACACACAACCTGTCGCCATTGGCAGACGTGACCTCTAAGCAGTCTTCTTCGGAGCAAGGCTGAACCAGGAGCTACATCAGATGTACATTGCCAGCTGAAGAAGACGGCCAAAGCATCTGATCCGTTCTTCGCGGCTTTTGCAATTGCCCCGTCTCCGCGCCCTGGCTCCGGAGTTACTGGCTTTCCAAGACTATACAAAGGAGCGAGTCGCGAGTCGCGACCCATGTGTTCAACCTCTACATCCATGATTGCGGCATTTCGCTCCGCTACATGTCAACGAACTTCAGCGTTCATCATCAGGCGATCTTATCCAAGATCTTTCATCAACAACTACAGAATGTCATCCACAGCCTCACAGAAGAATGGCCAGTCCACGATCTCTCAGCCTGGATACACCCTCCCTTGCCCGGAAGACGTCAAAGATCTCAGCCATCATCAGGAACGCAACAAACTCTTCCATAATCCTTGGCCAAGCTTTGTCGATCCTGGCGGTTTTGAAATTGCCATGAAGATAATGCAGAGGAAAATCACTGGGGCCGCCAAGAATCCCGATGTTACGGCTCCTACGGTCAATGTTGTCAAACCGCACTTTCTGTCTACCCGAGAGAGTAATGGTACCTTGCGTGCTACATGGCTGGGCCACGCTTCATACCTTGTCGAGTTTCCCTCAGGATTGAGAGTTGTATTCGATCCAGTGTTCGAAGACCGTTGTTCGCCACTCTCATGGCTTGGACCAAAGAGATTCACGCCTGCGCCCTGTGAGATCGAGGATATACCTATTATTGATGCTGTGGTCATATCTCATAGTAGGTTATTCGGTCCCGACGGTGTAACTTGTACTAACTATCATAAAGACCATTACGATCATATGAGCTATGTCACTTTGAAGAGGCTCGTTGCAAAACATCCTGGAGTCCAGTTTTTTGTGCCTCTGAACATCAAAAAGTGGTAAGGCAGGATGCCGCTAATATCACTTACCATGCTGACTTTCCTACCCTCCTTAGGTTCACTGACAACGGATTCTCAAACATCACCGAACTAGACTGGTGGCAAACCACCGAATTTACCTTCACGCCCGCAAATGAAAAGGAAATCACCGCAACACTGTCCTGTCTTCCGGCTCAACATGGCAGCGCTCGTACAGGCTGGGATCGCAGTCGTATGCTCTGGGCAGGATGGTCAATACAATCCGGCGGCAAGTCGCTATACTTCGTCGGAGACACAGGATATCGGACCGTTCCCGAACTGCCGCCTTCAGAAGACGATTATGGAGAAGCTCACTCCAATCTGCCAGTCTGTCCAGCTTTCAAGCAGATCGGAGAGCTGAGAGGTCCATTCGACCTGGGACTGATACCTATTGGAGCTTATGAGCCGCGCTTCCTTTTCAGCTCGTTGCATGGGAATCCGTACGATTCTGTTAACATCTTCATAGATACAAAGTGCAAGCGAGCGTTGGCTATGCATTGGGGAGCTTGGGTTCTGACTGAGGAGGATGTCATGGAGCCGGCGGCGAAGTTGAGAGATGCATTGAAGTGGAAGGCATTGCCGGAAGAAGGAGTGTTCGACGTGTGCGATATTGGTGAGAGCAGAGAGTTCTAAAGGACATGGCACGAGAGCAATACTCTTCAGAGCTGTGAAGTGTTTGTAATCATAAACTTCATTACGCTGATCGCTGAGTACACATCGCAGATCTTAACACCGATCAGGCAGCTAATAAGTTACATCCATAATATCAACATAACGCTGGTCGATTATCCATACTCAGTCTGCCTTGTTTAGGAAGAAGCACCGGCCGTGGTGCTGGTGCTCAAGGTGGAGGCACGCTGCACGCAGCCGAACTGGGTGTTGCCCTGGTCGAAGATGGCGTAGACACTGCGGAGGAAAACGTCTCCGAAGATGTCGAAGTCCTGGTCACCACGAGACTGGATACCACCGTAGTATGTGCCATCACCAAGATCCTGGAAAGGCAGCTCCTCGGGGTTGATGGTAAACAGATTGCTTCCAACCGCGACCTGGATCGCTGGCAACGTAGAAAGGTCGGTACTGGTGGGAAAGACCCATCCCTGCTGCTGAGTGGACTGCGTCGCACCGGGGATGGCGGCGTAAACAGCCTCACATAGCTCATCTCCCACAAGACAGAGGGTAGTACCGGTGTCGGCGATGGCAGTGTTTCCGCTCCCGGACGTGGAGGTCCTCGTCACGGTCTTGGTACCGACCTTTGCAGTGGTGCTGTCGAACATCCAGAAGCCCTGAGAGTTGTCGACGGGAGTGTACGCTGGCGTCTGTCCGGCAAGAGCGTCCTGGTCAACGTATCCGAAAGTGTAGAAGCTGGTAGCATCGTCGCTCGATGAAGAGCTAGTCGAGGTGCTGCCAGCAACAGCGGTGCTTCCGAGGTAAGCAGTGAAAAGCTCGGTGGTCTTGGGGATGTCGGACTGGGCGATCATGTTCTCGACCAGAGTGTTGACAGGAGTAGGCTGCACGGTGTTGATGGAACCGAATGCAAGACCAAGAAGACCATCACCAGGGCCTTGAGCGAACTGGGTGCTCAAAGTCTTGGCCAGCTCAATGGCCTGGTTCTTCACAATAAGTCCACCCGCATTGACGTTGTCAGTGCCTACATCGCCAGAAGCAGTCGAACCGTCGCCGTACGAGATCGACCACGTGGAGCCGGTGGACGCCTTGTATGTGGAGCTCTTGGACGGGTCAAAGAGCGTGTGAGTGTTGCTTCCGGATCCGCTAGTGACAGAGGAGGGAAGCTCGGTGCTCCACACCCAAAGATCTGTAACAACATTAGCGAAGTAAATTGTTGTCTCTTCACATTTGGACTCACCAGCACTGCCTGTGTCGAAGTCCAAGTTAAACTCCTGGCCAGGAGTACCGATGGTGACGGTTGCCAGGTACTCGGCGTTGTTCTCGGTGTCCGTGGCCTGTTTGATGTTAGCGAAGGAGCTGCCGGATCAGGCTACAATCAAGAGAAGCTCACAGGAACGTCACCAGCCTGGCCGGTTGTCGCATCCTTCTTGGCGAGGACGTGGCTTCGAACGTGAGCTCTGCCTCCAACTTTCTTGCCAGTCTGCTTGAAGATAGCCTGGGAGCCTTGCTGGTGGACTTGGTTGACGCGAGAGTAAGGGCCTTCCAAGGTTGGTCCAATGTTCCACTTCTGCATAGCGTGGACGTAGGACTTGAGGCCGTTGCGTGCGAAGTGTGGGTTTCTCTTCAAGGCACCACGGACGAGGTTTGCGTTGGACGCCATGTTGGGTGGTTTGATCTGTTACCGAGATGAAGAGTTTCGAAGATCTTATGAGAGGCAGTCGGATTGTACAGAGAGGTTTGCTTCGATTAGGAGAGCGGTGTTACAAGATTGCGCGGTGTCAGGATTCAGGAACGTACATGTATGGAGAAGCAATCGATCAGCCTGGTCAAGTGGATACAGACGTCACATCTCGTGTGGCTTAGGCAGGCACAAGACATACCAATACATGATAGGCCTGCCACGCGTGCCTGCATCAGTAGGCGCTGCCGTGGAGCTTTCTTATCTAGTATAGCAGGCATGCGTCAGTGTGTTTCCCCTTCATAGGCTCACAACACCTCGTGTGATTGCCGTTTCGGATTGAATGAGACCTTCAGCTATGCAAACAGGTTCTGTCGGCGATAGCCAGCGACCATGGCGTCATGTTGCTCGCGCGACGCCTCGTTCTGTGTGAAGCATGAACAGTTGATGCAGAGTCGAACTCAAAGTCGGAAACAAACAAACGAGCTTGTCGAGCTCAAGCTCTCTCCAAGCTCCGAGCTCGTGACATGATAGGCGCCCACTTCTTCCCGTGCACCTTCCACGGCTTGGCGGGCGGAGATCATCAAATAATTATCCGAGCAATCAACCTGGATCCAGATTCTATTGCCTATCCTCTCTGTGACCTAGCGCCGTGGGTTAATACACGATTGGTGGTGTGGGATCGATGCCAGCAAACCGGTTCGATCACAGCTCTTGACCTCACTGAGAGAACTCGAAGCTTTTCTGTCAACTTCATTCCGGAAATGAAAGTAGTGCGTTTTGTGGAAGTTGCTATCCCTTTGCGAACTCAGGGACGGCTTCCTCGCCTATATAGCGCGGCTCTATATCCCCTGTTTTCACACGGCGTCACGCCAAAGTGAGCTTTATTGACGATAGAGATTTTGAACCTGGCTCCGGAACAACTTTGCATTGGCTGAAAGGCCGTGCTAATAGCTGGCTTCCACCTCGCACCGCTGCTCGGAACACCGTGAAACTCGCAAAGGGATGAGCTTTCGCAGCGACGCATTGTCGCTTTGGCCCATGCAATTTCAGAAACAGGTCGAACGTATACTTTGTTTTCTTTCTGGTTGGGACGTCGTGCATCGCGGTTGCATTGACATGCGATTCGCGCTCTGCCTGGCCTTGTTGTGTGCTATATGACCTACCGTGCTGCTGCTGCTCTCGTTCATCGTCGTGCAGGTGAACGATGTACAGGGCCACGATGGAGCAGCCGCCATTTCCATAGGTCCTTTGGGAAATCGTACAACTGGCTTGCCGGTTATATGCAAAAGCGGCTAGTGCTGTTCAGAACGCTACACTGGCGTCATCATATGCCTGACGGCCGATATTTGTTGGTTTGGGACTTCTTCGAGAAGATTTTCGATTTACCATAGACCCAGATACCGGAAATTCTCCCGCGCATCAAGATATACCACCAGCCAGCATGGATAAAATCAAGCAAACAGTCCACAAGTTCGAGGCGAAAGCTGGAGACCATCCGAACGTCAACAGCGATTCCTCTATCAATCCTTCTTCAGGAACCCAGGACGTAAACAGCGGGCAAGGTGAGTATCCAATCCAGTGTGCAGATATATCTGTAGTCATGCCCGTCAGTGCTAAGATCCGCCGAAGATCCTGAAAAGTCCGATACACAGAACTGGATCGCGGCAGGTCAAGGCGCCGGGGTGGGAGAGAAAAAGCACAGTGCTGGCAGCACGACGAGCGACGATACTGTTCCGGCAGGAGTGGCGGGCAAGGCGATATGATGCAGCAATATATGCCTTGTTGTAGGGTCGACATCTCCAGAACTTTCGTGATGCAGTCGTAAGCTCTAGTTGCAGGCGCAAAGCCATCCCCATGCCTGAACTTCCGTGTCACGTATCCTCCGTTGTGATAGGTAATCCAGACTGTGTCGGATGTGTATGATCGAAGTGGCCGTCGTTGTGGGTTGAGAAGACGGCGGGAAAGGAGATCTGGGACCTGTGGAGCGACATCGGCCGCGGGCTGGTTCGGCAAGCCACAACCTTGCTCGCGAGGGACCAACCGTCCAACGTCCTTGCAGGCTGAAGCTCCAGCTCCATCTCTTCCCATATCGACATGAGGAGCCCATCACGTTGCGAGAACGCCATCGAATTTTGAATCTTGGGACTGTCATATCTATGCAGTCTCCACACGTAGATAAGATTGCGTTCAAAGATGCCAGAAGATGCGGAGTTGCAGCAGCCAAGAGCCAACCAAGATCTGAAGTTTACATAATGGCAATGGACCGCACTGCTCCTTTGGGTCTGGCAGTAGGCGGCGCCCTAGGTTTTCTATCGCGCACGCGTTGTGGAGCCCTCTATGAGGCTTGCCTTACGTCAGCAGTGTTCCTACCTCTCTTGTGAGGTCTAGCTACGTACATAGTCCGGTATGCATCTTATAACACTTATAATAGGGGCCGAACCGTAGTTTTAATATACTTCTTGTTCTTGATTTAACTATACTAGCTCTTGTTTATAACCGAATACCCTTAATCCGCCTAATATTAACTATAAACTAAGCGAACGACTTAACCGAGTAGTTACGTTATAGCCGGAGGCCTAAGGGTAATAGTATACGAGAGATTAACGACTAGAAACGAAAACCTTTAAACCTTACGAACTACCTAAACCTTTTAATCGGATTAACCTTTATAAATACTACGGGTATAGTACTTTTAAACGACACGGGACGACTTTCTAGTCGACCGAATACTATTAAGTTTCTGTAACACGTAGAAACTCTATAAAATCAAGACGGACTATTTAGATTAGGACTCTACTAGATCTATTAATATATACTACGGGTATAGACACCTATAATTACGTACTAGAATCCCCGTCTACTAACTCTACTATACGGAGATTCCGACTTCTATTTACGAAGCTCTCTTTCCTCGCTAGGGATCGAAGCTTTATTAATAAACCCTAAGTACCTACTTTTTAAGTACTACTTACGACTTCCGGTATACTATACTAGTTATACGCTCTTTTATTATCTTACCCTAACCTTCCTATTCCCTTCTTATTATAATAATAACGCTCGAACACCTATCTCGCCTTCGAAGAGAGTACGATAACGTCCTTTAATCGTACGGCCTAAGCCTATTAACTACTACTAGCCTAATAGCTACCTCCGCGTCCTTCCGGAGCGAAACTATTAAGGATCTTAAGCGGCTTAATAGCTATTTCCGCGTCTTCGGAGTAAAACTAACGCTATCTAGTCGTTATAACGTTTACCGTAGCCGAATTATAGTCTAACCTACTCTTCGACGGGTAGGCTTTACTAATAAGACGTATAAGGCTATACTTATAACGTACTACGGGTATAGGATTCGTCGACCTATTACCCTTTAGAACTAGACCGTTTATATACGGCTCCTAAGTAGAGCGGGTCGAAAACGAATACTTTTCCTCTAGATCTAACTCTAGTTCCGTATACTTAACTTTCCTACGGGTGTAATATACTATAGCACCGCCTATTATGTTATCTCGTAGTAGATTTAAAGTGCCCGTTTTCTACGGGCGTCTAGCTAAAAGTATCGAACGTTTTATCGCTATCGTTAATAAGGCTTACTAGGATAATACGAAGCGTTCGGGTCTCTAGGATTTAGACCTAGATCGTACGCTAGTACTATTCGTATATAGCTACCTAGCCGACACTGCTAAAACCTTCGCCGATAATCTAGACGTCGACGACTCTTTTAGTTAGGCTAGTCTCTAGGCTAAACTCCGCTAGCGGTTCCCTCGCGCGAAGGAAGACTATAGACGCTAGGCTTTTCGAGATCTAATAAACCTCTCGTAAGGAATAAAGACCTTATAAGAGTACGTAGAGGCTATACGTAGTATCGTTCGCCTCGACGATTCCCTCGATAATCGCGCGTTAGAGCGATTCGTCTAGGGACTATCTAGTACTAAATTACGAGATACGTTAGCCGGCTCTATCGCCGAGAAGCCCGTCTTACTAGAGGTTACTATTCAACGAGCAAAGAATATTAAGGCTATATAGTTAGGCGATAAGGTCGTTAATAATAATAAGGAGCTTAAGGAGGAATTCCTTAACGCCCTAGACGACATCCCCTAGGAATACCGAGCCTTATACCGGGTCCTATAAAAGGGAAATAAGAAGTCTAATAAGACGATCGCGGAACTAGTTAAGTCCTTGACTTCGCTTAAGATCACTAGCGTACTAGCTTAACAAAATCAGAATCGATAGCGTATATAGCCCTTCGTATTTCTATAAATGTAGCTAGCCTTTCTATAAATGTAGCTAGCCTTTAACCCGTAGGTAATGTAGTAGTAACTATAATAGTAGCCGACTATAGCTACGTCGAGGCCTTAGAACTAGCCGCTATAAACGATAAACCCGCCCGCGAATCCTACGGGTATAGTATAGGTGCCTATAGAGAAACTAGCGAACTTCGCTTACTTCGACTATAGGGAGAAAGGATATATGTTATCGGAATGTAAGAATCCTAACAAACTCCCCGAAGCTTAGCGTAAAGAGCTCGTCGATAAATTTAGGGCTACCCGAAAGGCGCCTCTACCGGTTAATCCTTAGAACCAGCCTACGAACATATAGAATCAGCCTATAAGACCGATAGCGATAGTAGCATATAGAGACCCGTATAGCTAGACTTAGTTCGGATATGTTAACGAGCCTTAACATAATCCTATAGATGCTTTTAAGGAGGACGAGGAACCGTTCGTCGGAATAGTTAGTACTATAATAGCGTTTCTAGCGCTCGATGCCGACGTATAGAGCTTATTATTAGTTTAGGATAAGGGACCGACATCTTTCGTTATAGAAACGGACGCTAATAATACTTAAGCCGTCGAGGCTATAGTGACTATAAGAGCGAATAAGGCTTAGAAGACCGGACCGGGAGAATATCGACCTTTATAAAGCGAGACATTAGCGCCTAAGGCCGTACCGGCGAAGTTTAAAGACGTTAACGACGAGAAGAGAATCGTAGGAATAAAGGATCGTTAGACCTTCGCTATTGTCCTAACGATTACGGACATTATAATCTAAATCCCCTTAATGTTCTTACTAGATGTTTGCCCTTCGGCTAGAAAGGATCTTATAGCTATAATGATTTTTAATAACGAGGTTTCTAAGAAGCGCCCTATCGACACGGCCGATCCTAAGGCTAGGGCCTATATTTCTTACTTAACGCGGGCTAATCCTTCGGCTTACGCTAATATAGTACAATTATAGGCTAATATAGTAACTACGAATAAGGTTTCTTTACCTATCTACGTCTATAACTTCTTTATAGTAGTATATATTAGCGACCGTTACGTTATTAAGGCTCTTATAGACGGCGGAGCTATAGTAAACCTTATCTTAATAGAAACTATCCGCCGCTTTTACCTATAACTAATTCCTAGTACCGCTCTATTACTTACGCTCGCTAATAGTTCCCGTAAGCCGCTTAAGTTATACGTAAGCGTTACTATTAAGGTGTCGGGAGTTACGATAAGTTTTAGCGTATATATAGTCGACTAACCCGTTAGTTTTAGTATGTTACTTTCTCGCTAGTAGATGTAGTAAGCGTAGCTTATCGGAATGTACGCTTCTAACTAGTACATAATTAAAGCCGACAACGGGTAATAGCACTTCCTAGAGAACACGTCCCTATTAGCGGTACTAACACTAAAAGTAGCCCTTACCGGACTACTAGACAAGATCTTAGACGTTAACGCGCTTAAGTCCCTTAAAGCTAAAGCCCTCGAGGCCGATATCTAGGCGTTACTCCGCTAGATGGCTAGAGGGAACGATATAGACTATATAGGACTTACTTTCCGCCGCTAGACGGAAAAAGGTCGTAGCTATTAGATAGACCTAATACTAACAGCCTTAACTACGATTTTAGGGAACGTAGTCCCTACTTTAAGGATGCTATCTAGCCTACGGATCGCTAAGCATTACGCTAATTACGACGAGTAATATACCTAGCGACTAATCCTTACGACCTAGGACCTAAAGTAGCGACAGTATAGGCTATACCCGTATAGCCCGACATACTAAGGACCGAAAACTCCTTCCTCCTAAGGGGACAATACCTAGACAGACTGTACGGCAACTAGAAGATCTAGAAGTTACTAGACTCCGTCCCTATACTAACACACGCTCTACGGGTATAGACATACTATACTATAGAGATAACTCCTCGCTAGGAGAACTCCGCTTTTATAGTAAACATACCTTACGATTTATGTATCCCTACTATCTCCTAGAAATTATCGGAGAATACTAAGTAGGGGACGGTATAGCATTTTATAGCTACGATTACTCTTCTATAGAGAGATTATAATCCTTTTATTAGCTACCTTAGCTAAGCCGAGAAGGAATTTAGTAAACGTATTAGTTTTCCGATAGTACGAAGACTAGCGTAATACCGACGTAGATTACTTACGGGTATAGACTTCTACTCTAAGACAGAGTACGACGAACGGTATAAGAACATTTTTAAGGACTTCCTAAAGCTTTTCGGTAAATTAATCGCTACCCTAGCTTAACGTAAGCTTGTTTAATAGCTTTATCTTATATAGGAGGACGTCTTTTACGACGACATTATAAAAATAGAGGAAACAGATCTAATCATCTATAATATACCTACTCGAGGCGTATAGCCTAGGGTAGCGAAACCGAGCTTGTATACTATCGATAAGATTAACTACTAACATAAGTATCTACTATTACTAGCCGAGGCTAGCATCATCGCAAGGTGCGAGAGCGACTAGTACTCTAAGACTAAGTTTATTTATAGGAAGAATAGCGATAAACGAATGATACACCCGTAGCTTAGTTTAAATACGTATACGCTAAAATCTACCTACCTAATATAGCGAATCGAACTAATTCTAGACGGTATTATAAGGGAGGATTCTAAAGTTTTGTTTAAGACTAACGCTTCTAATAGATTCTAGGCTATAAAGCTTAACCTAGATTACGCATACAAGACTACGTTTAGTACCGCTCTAGGCCAATTCTGCTACCTCCGTATAGGGTTCGGACTTATAGGTAGCCCGACTACTTACATAAGGCTTAAAGACATTACTACTAGACCTATTCCTACGCCTAACCCTAAGCTAGCGCTTAGTAGGGTAGCTAAAGGCACTTAGTATAACTACTTTGTCGATAATAACTTAGGAGGATCACCTACCTTTAACCGAGCTTTAGCCTTCCTTTATAACTACTACTTCCTAAGGATTAAATAGGTAAAGCTTACTATATCCCTACTAAAATCTAAGTTCTTTACCGACGAAGTAGACGTTCTAGGGCATCGTAAGGGGCCGTATAGTATACGCCCTATAGCGGATTTAATAGTAGTATTTAGAGAGTAGCTAGTACTAACTTACGAAAAGGAGTTGTTAGACTTTTGCTATTAACTTCCTTAGTTAAAGTCTTTTATTCCTAGAAGATCCGATAAGACAGAGTTATTAAAGTAAGCGTTAGAATAAGAGAGGGTCGAGGTGACTACTAAAGGTAAAGTAACGAAGGTCTAGAGAACAATTACGTTTAAGTAGGGACTAGTTTAGTAAGCGATGTTTAATAATATTAAGAAGGTAGTTTACGATACTATAGTCTCCTC